>JZKD02S1822185.1:19983-31878 GCA_000966675.3 Picea glauca
GATCATAAGGTATGTCCATGATTCTTGCCTCTTAGTAAATTCAATATTTAAAACTTAAGGAAAGCGTCCTATTCTATCCTGTTTTGTTCTAGATCCAGGTGGATCTAGGGAGATCAGTTTGTGTCCGCACTTACAGATTTATCCAAAAACAAAAATGAAATTGAAAAAATGGTCCAGGAGCTCCTTATTTCCAGCGTCATCCATCCTAGTACGAGCCCTTAATCCTCTACAGTCGTCATGGTACTGAAGAAAGAAGGTTCTTGGAGAATGTGTCCTGACTTCCATGCTCTCAACAAACTAACCATCAAAGAAAAATTTCCCATTCCTGTCATTGATGACCTCCTGGATGAATTGAGTGGCACCCAATTCTTTACCAAAATTGATCTTCGCTCAGGCTATCACTAGATACGTATGAAAGAGGCTGACATTCCCAAGACTACCTTTCACACTCATGAGGGCCACTATGAGTTTTTGGTCATGCCCTTTGGTTTGTGTAATTCCCCCTCCACCTTCTAGAGCCTCATGAACCATGTCTTCCGCCCTTTTCTCCATAATTTTGTCTTAGTTTTCTTTGACAATATCCTCATCTATAGAGAAACCTAGATAGACCATCTTACTCATGTGGATCAAGTTATCCGCCTACTCTCTTAGCACCAACGTTTCTTGAAACAGTCCAAATTTGCTTTTGGTGCCTCAGAAGTAGAATACTTGGGTCATCTAGTGGGAAAGGATGGTGTCAGGGTGGACCCAAAAAAGATTGAAGCTATGCAAGACTGGCCACACCCAAAGACTCTCAAAAGATTGCATGGATTTTTGGGCCTCACAGGGTACTATCGCAAGTTCGTTAAGAACTATGGAAAGATTGCATCACCTCTCATGGCTCTCCTCAAAAAGAAATCTTTCACTTGGACTCCAACAGTTGCTCAAGATTTTCAAACCTTGAAGACGGCCATGTGCACCACTCCAGTTCCGTCCCTTCCTGAATTCACAAAGACCTTTGTGTTGGAATGTGACGCCTCAAGGAAAGGAATCGACGTTGTCCTTATGCAAGATGGTCGACCTTTGGCCTTCACTAGAAAGAAGCTGTCTGAAAAGAATACGGGAAAACCCATTTATGAAAAAGAAATGTTGGCGATTCTACATGTCGTTGAGTTGTGGCGTCCGTATCTCTTGGGGAAATGCTTCCAAATTAAAACAGGCCATCAAAGCCTCAAGTACTTTCTGCAACAACACATTTCCTCCCAAGAAAAACAAAAATGGGTGACCAAGATCTTTGGATATGATTATGAGATCATTTACAAGAAGGGAAAAGACAATGTCGTGGTGGATGCATTGTCCTAGAAATATGAAGACGAAGGATCCCTTTTTTCTCTTTCCTTCATTGTACCCGATTGGCTCCAAGTTGTGCGCCAGGAATGGCTTCAAGATCCCAAAATTTTGCATCTGATCCAACAACTGCAGAACAAGGCTTCAGATCCCCTAGGGTACTCCTGGNCTCTATGGACTTTATTACAGGCTTACCCAAATCAGGGAATAAATCAGTCATAATGGTGGTGGTGGATCACCTTTCCAAGTATGCTCATTTTTGCACTCTTCCCCACCCATTTACTACATCCACGATGGCTCAAATTTTCATGGACCAGGTCTTCAAGCTTCAGGGCATGCTGCTCTCTATTGTTTCTGATCGAGACCCAACTTTCACAAGAAATTTTTGGCAAGAGTTGTTTAAGCTACAAGGCACACAATTGCATCTCATCTCAGCTTATCATCCCCAAATGGATGGTCAAACAGAAGTTCTCAACAAGTGTTTGGAAACATATCTGAGCTGCTTTGCCTCTGAAAAACAAAACCAGTGGGCTCAATGGTTACCCCTCACTGAATGGTGGTACAACACTACATACCATACAACCACTCGCATGACTCCTTTTGAAGCAGTATATGGACAGAAGCCACCTTCAGTTCTCTCATACTTACCGGGTACCTCGAAGGTCCAGGCAGTTGACCAAACACTTACAGTCTGAGAGGATATCCTCCGTACCCTTAACGAGAACTTGGTCATGGAACATAATAGAATGAAGCAGCAAGTAGATCAAGGTCGCTCTGAACGACAATTTGCAGAAGGGGATCAGGTGTTTCTGAGACTGCAACCATATAAGCAAACTTCCCTCAAGGTCGAGAATTGTCAAAAGCTAGCACCCAAATTTTATGGCCCTTACACATTTCTCAAGCATGTGGGACAAGTCGCATATTAGTTAGCTCTGCCCAGTCAGTCGAAGCTACATCCTGTTTTTCATGTTTCATGCTTGTAGAAGGTGATTGGAACTAGGTGCCAAATTCAAACCCACCTTCCAGAGTTAGCTGAAGAAGGATCCATTTGGCTACAACCAGAAGTAGTTCTGGACCAGCGTGAGCGTCACCTGTGTCAGAGAACCATCAAGGAAGTGCTAGTACAATGGAAAGATATGACTCCAGTAGATGCCACTTGGGAACCAACTACTATTCTGCAGCAGTTTTCACATCTCAAGCCTTGAGGACAAGGTTGTTTTTAAGGGGGCAGACATGTTAAGGTCCTAACCCGCACATAGGTAGATCAATGTATTCGGATGTAATAATGTTCAATATTAATATGGCCTTTCAATAAAATAGAATAAGGCGGATGTAAGAAGACCTAATAAAAGCTTCTTCTTCTAGAAGGATCTTCCTCTAGATGCTTCTCTTAATAGACATATTTAGTATAAATAAGGGTCGAGGGTATGAGAACCCTAGCTGGGAGATTATTGTAATAGAGTGCTACTCGACNTTTTCAAACCTTGAAGACGGCCATGTGCACCACTCCAGTTCCGTCCCTTCCTGAATTCACAAAGACCTTTGTGTTGGAATGTGACGCCTCAAGGAAAGGAATCGACGTTGTCCTTATGCAAGATGGTCGACCTTTGGCCTTCACTAGAAAGAAGCTGTCTGAAAAGAATACGGGAAAACCCATTTATGAAAAAGAAATGTTGGCGATTCTACATGTCGTTGAGTTGTGGCGTCCGTATCTCTTGGGGAAATGCTTCCAAATTAAAACAGGCCATCAAAGCCTCAAGTACTTTCTGCAACAACACATTTCCTCCCAAGAAAAACAAAAATGGGTGACCAAGATCTTTGGATATGATTATGAGATCATTTACAAGAAGGGAAAAGACAATGTCGTGGTGGATGCATTGTCCTAGAAATATGAAGACGAAGGATCCCTTTTTTCTCTTTCCTTCATTGTACCCGATTGGCTCCAAGTTGTGCGCCAGGAATGGCTTCAAGATCCCAAAATTTTGCATCTGATCCAACAACTGCAGAACAAGGCTTCAGATCCCCTAGGGTACTCCTGGTTCTAGGATGATCTTCGATACAAAGGCCGCTTGTATTTAAGTAAACAATCCAAGATCAAATCCACACTTCTTTCTAAGCTTCATGCTACACCCACAACGGGGCACTCAGGGTTCACCAAAACATATGATCGAGTTAAACGTTCTTTTTTCTAGGATGGTATGAAACAGGACATCCGTAAGTTTTTCACTGAATGTGAGGTGTGTCAACGCAACAAGGGAGAAATAGTTAAATCTCCAGGCACCCTCCAACCCCTTTCGATTCCCCCTGTTATTTGGAAGGATATTTCTATGGACTTTATTACAAGCTTACCCAAATTAGGGAATAAATCAGTCATAATGGTGGTGGTGGATCACCTTTCCAGGTATGCTCATTTTTTCACTCTTCCCCACCCATTTACTACATCCACGGTGGCTCAAATTTTCATAGACCAGGTCTTCAAGATTCAGGGCATGCTTCTCTCTATTGTTTCCGATCGAGACCCAACTTTCACAAGAAATTTTTGGCAAGAGTTGTTTAAGCTACAAGGCACACAATTGCATCTCAGCTCAGCTTATCATCCCCAAATGGATGGTCAAACAGAAGTTGTCAACAAGTGTTTGGAAACATATCTGAGCTTCTTTGCCTATGAAAAACAACACCAGTGGGCTCAATGGTTACCCCTCACCGAATGGTGGTACAACACTGCATACCATACAACCACTCGCATGACTCCTTTTGAAGCAGTATATGGACAGAAGCCACCTTCAGTTCTCTCATACTTACCGGGTACCTCGAAGTTCCAGGCGGTTGACCAAACACTTACAGTCTGAGAGGATATCCTCCGTACCCTTAAAGAGAACTTGGTCATGGCACATAATAGAATGAAGCAGCAAGTAGATCAAGGTCGCTCTGAACGACAATTTGCAGAAGGGGAACAGGTGTTTCTGAGGCTGCAACCATATAAGAAAACTTCCCTCAAGGTCGAGCATTGTCAAAAGCTAGCACCCAAATTTTATGGCCCTTACACATTTCTCAAGCATGTGGGACAAGTTGCATATTAGTTAGCTCTGCCCAGTCAGTCGAATCTACATCCTGTTTTTCATGTTTCATGCTTGTAGAAGGTGATTGGAACTAGGTGCCAAATTCAAACCCACCTTCCAGAGTTAGCTGAAGAAGGATCCATTTGGCTACAACCAAAAGTAGTTTTGGACCAGCGTGAGCATCACCTTTGTCAGAGAACCATCAAGGAAGTGCTAGTACAATGGAAATATATGACTCCAGTAGATGCCACTTGGGAACCAACTACTATTCTGCAGCAGTTTTCACATCTCAAGCCTTGAGGACAAGGTTGTTTTTAAGGGAGCAGACATGTTAAGGTCCTAACCCGCACATAGGTAGATCAATGTATTCGGATGTAATAATGTTCAATATTAATATGGCCTTTCAATAAAATAGAAAAAGGCGGATGTAAGAAGACCTAATAGAAGCTTCTGCTTCTAGAAGGATCTTCCTCTAGATGCTTCTCTTAATAGACATATTTAGTATAAATAAGGGTCGAGGGTATGAGAACCCTAGCTGGGAGATTATTGTAATAGAGTGCTACTCGACTGGAGGTTGCCCCCTCGAAGAGGCATGTGAACATTGATTTCTGAATCAAAGTGTTATTTCTATTGCTATTTCGTATATCATTTTTGTGTATCGTGAAGATTATGCTGGATATTTTATTGCTATTCTGCCATTTCTAGCATTTTATTTATGTTCTGCATATTTTATATATATGGTATCTTGCACTATATTAATATTGATTAATGGTTGTTAGTGCATTGAAGTGGATAAGTAAAGGGTTTGCCTACTCTCACAAGGATAGTGATAGATTTAAAAAAAACACATCTCCCATATTGTTCCCTGGGATACCCCTACCAAATTGTTTTTGACCTCTAGTTTAGAGCCCTAATATCTCAATTAAAACCATTCATTCAAAGGAATGTATTTTATCTTCCCATTCATCCCAAGGTGCCTTGGGTTTCCCTTTTGGTCCACTAAGAAAGACCCCTAATAAGTCCCAAAACCCCCTCTCATAAGACCTTCTCACATAATAAACCCTTTGAAGGGTTAATCACACATGAAAATATTGAGTATGGGTCAATCACGAATCCCAACATCCAACTTCTCATGTAGATATTTTTTTTAAAACTTAAAGGAAGTGTGGCAATATTGATGATAGTTTGTCACAAGGTAATGGATTTTTTTTGAACAAGCATGGAAATATCGACGAAATTTCGTCACACTTTGCCACGGTTTTGTGTCGTAAATTTTTTCTCTGCCAAACATTTTCTTCACTATTTCCATGCTTTTTTGTTGCAACTTTTCACAGTTTTGTGTCACACGTATGGAATCTGCGTCGTAATCTGTTGGTAAGTTTTTTTTACTTTGGCACAGTTTTTCGTCCCTATTGCGATGAAGTTTTGTCACTATTGCCACGCTTTATAAGGTAAACCTATATTGATGGTGATGACACATGGAGGGCTAATTTCATCATTGTTTCCATGAATAACTGGTTCGTGGATATATCGACGAAAAAATTTCCATGAAAAATAGTCTTTTCTTTCGTGGAAAGTGAGACGGATATGTGTGGCAATAGAAACGAAAAATTGTTGCAAATTTGGTCATATGTAGTAGTGAAAGCATCGAAAGATGAGAAGAAATAGGAGAAAGTGTGTAATGAAGATCATTCAAATATATCTGATGAAGAAATAACTAACTTCAAGAAGAAGCTCAAGAAAGGAATTGGTAAATAGAAGGGAAATTTTCCTTTATTATACTTTAACTGTGGAAAGCTTGGAGATTTTGCTTCCAAATGTCCCTATCCAAAACAAGAAGAAAATGATGATGAAAGAACTATCAAAGAACAAAAGAAAAGCCAAACCAAAAACAAAATGAAGTTCTACAAAACGAAGAAGACATTTTACACTAAATAGAAGTTGAATAGAAGTTGTGCTCAACACATTGCGGCTTCATTTTGGAGAATGTAA
Source organism: Picea glauca (assembly GCA_000966675.3). Lineage (NCBI taxonomy): Eukaryota > Viridiplantae > Streptophyta > Pinopsida > Pinales > Pinaceae > Picea > Picea glauca. The sequence continues at coordinate 26,361 of JZKD02S1822185.1, forward strand.
GTTACGCAAATCTATTGAGAAGCTGGACAATGGACAAAAGAGAGACAAACAATGGTTAAAGAGACATCAAAAGACCATATTTGAGGAAAGAAGTTGCAACAAGATCAAGAAAAGAAATAACTCCCGAGTTCTTAACCAACAATATAAGATTATATATAGGAGACCGATGTGATTGTAATGGGCTAATAAATAATGATAGGCTAATAGTGAAAGGTTAATGAAAGGGTTGTAATGTCATTGTTTTCTAGTATGTTAGTCTAGAGATATTACTATTCATGTTGTTAATATTGATATTGTGATGAGAGTCACTGATGTAATGGTACAATACTATAACATAGATGAATATGGAGATCTGGGTGAGAACCAGACAAACAATATATTAGATTTTGGCATTATCAATATAATCAGAGGCCTAAATTTTGAATCTACATCTTGTGTATTCAATCTTAATGCATAAATGAAATGTTTTTCTTTATTATGTTTGTGTCTGATGTACCTAAATTCTTATTTATGAATGGAAACCCAACTCTTTTTCTTTATTTCCCAGTTAGTAATTCCTCGGGACCATTACAGGTTTAGACTATTATGTGCAAGATTATAGTTAGCCTTGATACCTTAGAGGTCTATCTAAGTATTTTGATTTCCATTCCCTCTCTTTTATGTCTCGATTTCTCTTTGACTGAGACTTCTTCCCTCCCATGAAGATGAAAAATCCATTTCTCTAGACTACTTTGGTACCTTTTGTTGGTAACCTAAGAAGGACCCTGGTTTGAAAACTTTTGTGCCAACAAAATGGTTTTGTTGCCAGGACCTATGCCTTAAAAGGGAACCTATGATGAAAATGCTTCCATGGATATATATATATATATAAGATTCAGAAATGGTGGGAGAGAAATTGTGACGCCTTTATATGGAAGGTAGAGGAGTTGTAGGGTAAAAGCAAGAGGAAAATAAGAGATTGTGTATTTTACTTAGAAAGATCAAGCGACCAGTATGAGATATTTTGGGTTAAGTTTTCAGAAGAACTATTCCATTGGATATATAGGCTCCAAGAAGCTCAAAAATTCTAAGAACACATCAAGAAGATTTGTATTGGAATAAATAGAAGATTGCAACACTTCACCATCTTGATCACTAGATCACTCAAGCAGTTGATTTCTAGGTTCACACGATTCTAGAGGGACAAAAGTTATTTTCAAGAAATGTGTGCGCGACATACTATTGAGGCAAATTCCCCTGTGGATTAAAGTATTCTTTATGGAGGAGGGGATGATAACTATTCCCTCAACCGAGATCGTAGCCTAAACACCTATTATTGGGGTAGGGTGATTTTGGGGTAGTATCATGACCTGAGAAGGGGAAATGGTTATTTTACAGATGTGGGAATATAAAGAAAAAAACACAATAAATTAGCGATCCTTAAGGAGAGTCGACATTGTTGAGAAGTGGTAGCAAGAAAAAGTAAAGAAAGCAGCGAAGCAGCATGAGGTGTTGTGGAAAGAGATTAGATCAACATGAATAGATGAAGGAAGGAAGGAAGAGTTGAGGAAGGTGAGAAGACAAGAAAGACTTGGAAGTATAATATTGTAGTAGAGAGAAGCACAGAGAGGAAGGAGTCCCTAGATGGGTGGACAAGAAGAAGAATATGGAAAATCAAGGGAGGACGAAGAAGGTCTGGAACTTGCAGGAGATCAAGAAGATTCAGCTTCGACAATAGGAAATATCTGGAACCATGAAAAGAAAGTTTCTCCAGAGAAGAATGAGACCTCCAAGATCAAAGAAACCCACCCAGAATTCAGTGGAACCAACCTCGAATCACGTATCCCCTAGGTGTCCTCTATATCTATGGTAAATTCTACACCACCTACTTATGCTATATCTATTCCATCACACCCAGTTAGTCAGAATCAATCTATCAGTGGAAATTTATGGAGGATATTGGGATCCCCAGGTGTATCACAACCAAGACTGTTAGGTTTCGTTTTGATAAGAGAAATGAGACCCATAATGGCTAGACATATTGGAGGATCAATTTCCCGATACCCAAAATTATGGGGTAAAGGGGACAAAGATGTAGAGAAATGTTAGTTCTTGTGTAAATCCATCTAGAGGTCTAGAGGGACTCTCGATGCAAATAAGTTAGTATAATTTCAAACTACCTTGAGGGGTCATGCCCTCAAATGGTATATGAAGGCTATTGAACCTGGACTGCAAGTTCAAGCGTTCACCCTTGGCCAAGTTCATTTGAATTTCATCACCGAATTCAAACTACCTTAGTCATAGAAACAAGCTCTCTCTGATTTGCAGGAGATTCAACAAAGGGAAGGAGAATCTACCTGGGGGTATAACCAAAATTTCAAGAATAATGTTGGGAGGTGAGCACATCCAATTCACGAAAATCACCAGAGGGAATGGTATATTCAAGGATTATTGCCTCTAACGAGAATTCCCTTAACATAGAAACAGAAAGCCACATTAACAAACTCCTTGGAACAATCAATGAATATCGAATCCATGGGAGGTTATCTAGGTAATATGAGAATGAGAAGGCCTCCAATAGATGTAAATTTTTCACATCTTTAGGGAAAAATATCAGCGCTAACAGAAAAGATTCAATAATTAACCACACAAAGACTAGGATGACCTCGGGTTTTGTGCACAAGATGCTACACACAAGGGAATTTGGAAAATGAATGTCCACATATAATGGCGTAGACCCCCCTTCTCTCCTAAGGGTTGCTCGACCTCTCGGTCTTGGATATTCAAACTTCTGAGTCGAATTGACTCTTTGGGCCTTCAATAGACCCCAAATTCTCAACACACAAGTCCCTTTTATGCTACCAAGAGAGTCAAATCACTTGTGACTCCACCCTCCGATGCTCTTGGAAACACCAAACTGGCGAGTGCTAGCCCCACACTAATATCTCATCCTAAGTGACCACTGTTGGATCATGTTTTCATTGATGCCAATGGTTTGAATGATTTATGTCAAGTGATTGATTGATTTCAAAAGATTGATGTAATGTAATTTGTATTGTCCTTTATGAGAACGCATAAATGAAGATGGATCAATGAGTTGTCATTGATGTGATCAATATGGATCAATGAGTTGTCATTGATGTGATAAATATGGATCATTGATACATCATGAATATGGATCGATGTGGTTTCATTTGTATATGATGCATTGTTGAAAAATGTGTAGATGAATCATTATTGTCTTATCATGATAGATAAGGTGCACAAATGGATGAACTCCAAATTGATCCCCTTATGGTGAAATCCCTCATGGGAAGACGCTTTGTGGATTGAGTTCTCCTAGAAGAATGATTGGAGGACGCATGCTTGTATGTGAAATAATGAGATGAATATAATGAAGTTGTTGGTGAAGCTATCCTAGATGGATAGTGCTTGTCATGCCATTTCTGGTGGTATGTGTAATGTCACACAACTCCTCACGGTTTGAGAGTTATGGCATTATGAAGTTGAAGTACCCCCATATGAAGGCTTGAAGCCCACAAGGTCAATGAAGTCAAAATGCTTGAAAAGAAGAAATCATTATTTAAATGATAAAGTAAAGTAACAAAGTCAAGGTGGATTATTTAAATAATAAAGAGAAGTGACAAAATCAAGAAGGGATATTTAAACGATAAAGTATAGGAGAACTTTCTATTTATGGAAAGTGGTTAACCCTAAAATAAGGAAAATAGGTTAAGTGACCTAGAAATGGGTTAAGTGACATAGAAATGGGTTAAGTGACCTAGAGGTTGAAAGTATAAATAAGATAGCTATTGACTCTTTCAAATCATCCTTTTTGTCGATCAATGGAGAGCTTCTTGTGAGATTATCTTTTGAAGTATTGATGGAGAGCTTCTTGTGAGAGCATATTTGGTGTGGATCTCTTAGGCGTGATTGAAGATCTTTTTTGAAAATGAGTGCGAGAGGAGGATTTCATGGATGCATCAAAGTTTTGGCAATATCGGAGATCTTGACGGAAAAAGTTTCAGAGCTTCAAAAACTCTAGTTTCTGAGGTCTACATGAGTTGTAATGGTCCATGGCGTGTACATGCATGGGTTGTATGAGGACAGGGCACGTACAGTGGATAAATCATAAATATTTGTGTTTGACTTGATGTCTAGTTGTTAAAGACTGAAGCAGTTTCTAGATCTGCATTCTATGGGCTCAGATCTGTCACGGAGACACTTGTATGGTTACATAATTTTCTTGACGGATAGTATTGATTTTTGTGTTGTGAATGCTTAGGGAATTCTTGGTATGGCTACTATGATGTGATTTATGCTGGTTGATGGGGTAAGAAATACTCTTGTGATTCAGTGGTGATATGATGACTATGGCATACTAGTTGATTATACATGTTTGAGTTGGCATTCATATTGATTGGTTGTGGAGCATGAGTAATCTATTGGAGAGATTGGATGTGTTGTGACTGGCTGGTGGTCAGTTTGGACAGTAAGAGACAAAAGAGAATGATTAATTGGTTGTAGAGGATCTGATTTGATCTTTAAGAGAAAACCATAAGAGCTCAGAATTGATACGTAGGTTGTTGTATACACTAGCCATGTACATACACGGGTTGTAGTGAGCCAGAGAGCGTACACACGTGGGCTGCACTACTGACAGGTTGCGTACCTGTTGCAGATTGATATATGTTGAGGATTGTTGCTCATATCAGTTGGTGCTGAGTGTGTAAGTTGAATCTTGCATTATAGAGTTGCTTATCTTGTAGAGTTGTACTCTATTCAATTGTTGCTAAAAAACCCCTGGATTAAAGTCCATAATAAAAAGAAAAAATGTACATACATCTTGTGTTCTTTGTGTTCTTTGTGGAGATGATTTGTTGATGATATTTTTCTGATATATTTTGCTGATATTTATTCACATCTAACTAATTATAAATGATAGCAATGAGTAATGAGTAAGTGTTGAATGTTAACTAAGGAGTTTTGTGTAAGAGGGAATTTTTGGTAAAAAGAGCCCCACACTCATTCACCCCCCCTCTAAGTGTGGTAGGTGTGTCCAACAATTGGTATCATAGTGGCACTTCACTACAAGTCTTAACAATCTTGAAGGAGATCCATAGACACACAAATGGATGATGAAGTTCCAATCCTTGATGAGGAAAACTATTCTACTTGGAGAATAGAGATGAGAGTACATTTGAAGGAAATGGGAGCAACTATTTGGAAGGAACAATTGGTGGATCAGTTTCATTGAAGAACAAGTCAAAGTTTGCATCTCAAAGGGAAGGAAAGAAGAATGATGCATTGGCTCTCAATACCATTCTTAGTGGACTCTCAAGCCTTATAAAAGAGAGCATGGGACAATGCACTTCCACCAAGGATCTATGGCTAAATTTATAGGAGACATATCAAAGAAATAATGAGAAGGAAGATATTGAAGATCACTCCATCAAGATCATTAAAGGTAAAGAATCTCCAAAAACCCTTGATTTTATTATTTCTAAATGTGATCTTGAAAACATTTCAAGTGAAGATA
>JZKD02S1822185.1:42139-94826 GCA_000966675.3 Picea glauca
CTCCTCCATTGCAAAATCATTGAGTTATACAAAGTATATCATGTGTAAACTATTCATTATTCACAATGGTTATTGGGAATTCTTTCGTTCTTTCTCTCCTTCTTCTTCTTTCTCCAATTATCTTTGAAAATGTGTGTATTATTGTTTATATATATATATATTCTATTTAGGTTCAACACATTTACATGGTATCATATCCAATGTACTTCTAAGAAAAATCTACATCAAAATTGTTTGTAGGTACAAAAGATTGAAGACACCGAAAAGATGGATTTCCAAAAAGAATTCATTCTTACACCTTAAAACTATTTTGCATGGAAGGAGAAAATATCCATACATATCCAATCCAGAGGATTGTACAAGTTGACTTTCAATACATATAAAAAACTGACATCATCCATAGAAAAATACAAGTACTTAAATCGCATGGATGAGGCACTCGGAACAATTTGCAGTCTTATTTCTCCCGATCTCCTTTTTCACATATATTCTTGTAAGACTCCCAATGAATCCTAGACCACCTTGGAAGGGATCTTCAGAAAATATGATGAGATGAGGGGAAACATCCTGGAGGTGGAGCTTCTCACATTGGATCCAAAGATCTTCGAAAATATCCAAGATTTATTTACAAAATTCGAGGATTTACTATCGCAACTCAAAGCTTGCGGGGTTGATAAATCGAAGGAGGAGAAACAAATGGTTCTCACCATTCTCTCCAAGATTGGTCCTGAATTCTCTTTGTTCGTATCCACATTCCATACTATCATATTTTCCTCTGGGGCCAGCTGGAAGATTCCTTCTCTTGAGGACTTTATCGAATCCCTGACACAAGAGCAAACCAAGCTCATCAACATGGGCAGAATCAAAGGCCCATGGGCGCATGAAATCACTGTGCATGATGGAAGCCAAAAATATCATAAATATAAATATAAATATAAATGGAAAGCTCATCCAAATTTGAAGAATGAAGGGTACACAAAACCCTTCACCGATGCCTCCATATCGAAAGAGGAAAAGGGGAGAAATGTACGTACTGTCACAAAGGATTCCATTAGGAATCCACATGCATGAAAAAAAAATATATATCTTATGTATCAAATACTTCAGGAAAACAACCTCGGAGATCACATTCTCAAGGGTGCCAAGAAGAAGAAGCCAGAAGATCATAATTCCAAGAAAGGTAATTCTAGCCATGCCTTGATTTCCATTAACTCCTCTCTCGATGCTTGGATCCTATATTCAAGAGAATCACATCAAACGGATTCCTAAAAATAATTATATTATTATTTGGATGCATGCAAAGGCCCTCCTATTTTGATGGGGGACAACTCTTCTGTCAAAGTTACCAGCAAAGGAAGGATTGAACTCACCAGCAGAAGCTTCGAGAATGTGTTGCATGTTCCCAAAATTTGTGTCAACCTTCTCTCCATGTATCAGATGATGAATTCCGGCACCAAAAATAAATTCATATTCAAACCAAATTCTTGGTACATCTACGACATGAAAACCAGCTCTAGGGTTGCTATCGGTGAGGTAATTCATCAGTCTAGATTGTATACATTTTCGGAATTCATTGAACCTGATTTTTCTTTACTGCTTATTCATGCTGAGGAAAGTAGTAGGATATGTCATGAAAGGTTTGGACATTTTAATTTCATATACATGCAACAAATTATCAATAAAATATTGGTGGATTGTCTACCTGACATCCATTTCTTCAAGGGAGTATGTGAGGGATGTGTTCTCGGAAAACACCCTCAAGAGAAATTCAACAAAGGAAAGTCTCAACGAGCTTCCACACCTTTAGATATTATCCACAATGACCTTATGGGTCCTTTTCCACATCCATCGATCAACAAAGAGAGGTTTTTTGTCATTTTTATTGATCATTTCTCACGTTTTACATGGATCTACTGTCTCAAGAAAAAATCCGGGGCCTTTCAACACCTCAAAGATTTCAAAGCCCTGATTGAGATACAGTCCGGAAAGAAGATCAAAGTTCTTCGAATTGACAATGGGGGAGAATATGAAAATCATGAGATCCATAATCTTTTCCATGAGGCAGGGATTCAGTTCCAACACATAGTTCCCTATACTTTGCAGCAAAACAGAGTTGTTGAGCAGAAAAACTGATCTCTAAAGGAGATGGCATATTGCATGTTGGATGCAAAGTTACTACCACAGAGACTATGGGCTGAAACACTCAATTGTGAAACATACATTCAAAATAGATCTCCCCATATATCTGTCAAGGATAATACCCCCTATGAGGGTTGGAGCAGCCTCAAACTGGAAGTGATTGACTTTCGCATTTTTGGTTCAAGTGCATGGGCCCAGATTCCCTCTAAAAAGAGGAAAGAACTTTATCCACAGAGAACTGAGTGTATTTTTTTTTGATACCCTGATGGTGTGAAGGGATATAGGCTTATTGATATTTCCTCGGACTGACTCATCATTGAGAGAAATGTCCAATTCGAGGAAACTGTCTCCCATGCACCTTAGCAATGGTATGAGGACACCTTCATTATTCCACTTGTCTGAGATGATGAGAATGCACATGACGAATCTCCTTTAGAAGAGAGTTATAATTCAGAGGAATCAGATGATTTAGATTCAGATTCAGTACAGTCATATGCAGTTTCATAGAATCCATATGCAATTGCAGAGCTAGATCAGAGGCCCAAGTGGGCACTGACTAGTCTTTAGGATGCAGGGGATCTCATTGGTGATATGACCGATACTAGGAGGACTCAATCTGATTTCAAGGAGCCTCCCATTGCACTCACTGCAACTGAAGCATTGCATTCCAGCCATATTTTCTTGGTTTAGTCTTCAGATCCACAGTCTTATGGAGAGGTTGCTGGAAATCCCTTCTAGGAATTTGCCATGCAGGTGGAGTACAACTCCCTCCTCTAGAACCAGACTTAGGATCTGGTTCCCCTTCCTTTTGGGAGGAAACTTGTCAGATTCATATGGGTCTATAGGACCAAGAGCGCAATGGATGGACATATCATCAAATACAAATCCATGCTTGTCACCAAAGGATTTTAGTAGGTTCATGGTATTGACTATGATGATACCTTCCCTCCAGTAGTGAAGATGGATTCCATATGATTGGCACTTGCCATTGCAGCAGCCAAAGGATGGGAATTCCATCAAATGGACATGAAGAATAAATTTCTTCACGATGATCTCTTTTTTGAGGAGATCTACATGGAGAATCCCCATGGATTTATGCAAGACTCATCTTTGGTCTATTGACTGAAGAAGTCCATTTATGGACTCAAGAAGACTTCAAGGGCATGGTATGCCAAAATGGAATCCTACCTGTTGTCACAAAAATTTGTATGTTGTGAACAAGACTTGAATGTCTACATGCTCAGGATGACTAATTCACTTCTACTCTTAGTTCAGTATGTTCATGATTTGTTGATCACTGATTGCTTGACTTCAGCGATTGCTGCAATCAAGAGGATTCTACATGACAGGTTTTTGATGACGGACATGGGTCCACTACACTTCTTCGTTGGACTCGAGATCAGTCAGGATGCATCGGGCATCAAACTCTCTTAGGCCAAGTATGCACGAGATCTCCTTGAGAGATTTCACATGACAGATTGCAAGTCTGCTCCAACTCCTTTCCTATCAAGAGTCAAACTTGAGGATGGTGGGGAGACTCCATTGGTTGACAACACACTGTACAAACAACTAGTGTGGACCTTGTTGTATCTCACACACTCTATACCAGACCTCTCATATGTAGTTGGCACAAATTCCAGGTTCATGCAAGAGTTGCATGAGCTACATTGGAAGGCTGCAAAGTGTATCCTTTGATACGTATAAAGAACCATCACCTTTGGGATTCATTATTAAATAGACTCTACATTAGATCTCATTGGGTTTACTGATTCTGATTGGGCTGGTGATAGCACTGATCACAAGTCACATCTGGTTGCTCATTTAGTCTTGGTTCCGGGCCTATCTGTTGGTCGATCAAGAAGCAAGATGCCATTTCTCTATCTTCAACTGAGGTAGAGTACAAATGGGTAGTTAACATAACCATTCAGGCTATGTAGCTACAACATTTTCTCACCGAGTTGGGCATTCAGTTTCATCGCCCAATCGTCATCTAGTGTGACAACCAAATCACTCTGAAGTTCTGCAGAGATCCAGTTCAGAGGTAGTAAACGAAATACATTGAGATCTACATGCACTACATCCACGACTTGGTACACGAGGGGATCATTGACTTATAGTTCTGTCCTTCAGCAGAACATACGATAGACATCTTCACCAAGACCTTGACTGAGTAGAAGTTCCATTCTCTAAAAAGTCGTCTTGGAGTGAAGGACACAGTTTCCTAGCAACTGTAGTTATTATTTTTACATACAATGTACCTTGAGGGGGGGGGGTTCCCATGAGGTTTTCCCTCTTTCCTCACTTTATTTTTAGTGTATCTTTTGTATTTAGGAACCTAACATGGCCTCGTTGCTGGGAACGATTCTTTATTTTCACCAAAGTGATGTTCAGGGGGGGTGTTGGGGTTACTTCACACACACCTAGGATTTATGTTTCCTAAGGTTTTTCCTTTTTTATTAGTCATAATTAGTCATTATCTAGTATCCTATATTTTAGGGGAGAATATTCTACCTGGAGAATATTCTCTTTCAGTTGACACTTCAGTTTGAATGGTTGAGTTGAATTTAGATGTTGCATTGGTTTTATCACCATGAAACATTGGGATCATCACCATGCTAATTCGAATCTAAATTGGGATCATCACAAAACTGGTGCATTACCCTTGATTCCCTGATTTAACTCCTCACTACTCTTTGTTCAGTCAGTTAACTGAAGACTAGTTAACTAGTTAACTTAACTAGGTGTCAGTTCACTCTCGTAACTGCTGGTGTATCTCTAGATCACTCTAGACCACCACTATGGCATGTCGAACCTTGACCAAGTTTCGAAAAATGCTTGGTCATATTTGACCATTTTTGGGACTGTGACAGTTTTCCAAAGATGGAGTGCAACATGAAGCGGAAATTAGGGAAGCAAGACCTATTTTTGGGTCCCTTTTAGGGTTTTGGGTTGATGTAAAGGGAAAGGGACGTCATCCCATGGTTTTACCCACACTTAGGCCCATTTTGTAATCTATAAATAGATACTTAGGCAATGTAAGTAGGTATTAATAGTACATCTATGTGATGTATAGCTAAAGGCTTAGTGCTAGTAGTTGGATTTGTGTGAATGGATGTATATTGCAAGTGCTCTGTGCATGATTGTAAGGAGATTGAAAAGCTAAGTGCAATTTGTTGTAGTTTTGTGCTAAAGTGCAAGGAAGAAGAATCTAGCAAGCTACGCAGATCTTTTGTTTTGTGCAAAGTAAGGGTCACCGAAGCTCTGTGTTGTAACCGCTTGACCGAGATAATATAAAGAAGAAGACTTTGTGGACGTAGCCCCAGGGTGGGGGTGAACCACGGTAAATTTGTGTATTGTGCTCTATTCTTTGACCTAATCTGTTTATCTCCTTCTTGGCTAAGTGCTTGTTGTGATTAAATAGATCTAGTTATGCTCTATGCTTATGATATATGAATGAATGTTAGATCTGATATATAATATGCTTAGTGCTTGATCTGCTGAATCTAATCTATATTTCCGTGGCTAAGTACTGAATAATATTTATTCTAAGTATTCAATGTGATGCTCTGTGCTATCTGTGAAGTACCATAAGGGTTAAATATTGATGAATGATCTATGCTAAGTGCCTTGTAAAAGATATAATCACAGATCAGTGTCCCAGCTAAGGTTGCATACATCTTAGTCCTACAACCACCCCTGCCTCTACCTCGAGTGAGACTTCATCTGCTTCATAGGTGTTTCCGAAAGGGCTGGTAGTTAGGGTTTTGTTGGTGTGCTCTTTATCTTTGAACCCTAGGTCTGCCCCTATGCCAACAAATGGTTATGTTGCCCCAGGACCAGGAATTATGATTGTTGGGAACTAAAGAAGAAAAAGATTTGTTCGAAATAATCTTTGTGCGTAGATCTGTTGCCCTAGTGCGCAGTATTCTAGTTGACCTACGAAGCTTTGTGCCAAGAAAGAAAGGTCATATCTGAAGGAAAGAGTTTATATCTGCAAGAAAGAGGTTGATACTGAAGAAAATAAGTGAGATCTGAACACTTTACTCTCTAAGAAAGGTAAAATTAGAAATTTCGCAAAAAAGAGGCAAGATCTGTAAGCTATAGCCTCTAATAAAGGTAATAATAGTTCAAGTTTTATATCTAAAATCTTTCTATTCTATATAGGTAAGATAAGTGGAAATGTTTTGTTTCTGAAGCATGAATTTAGGTACGCTTGATAGATTTTGTCCTAGCCTAAAAACTAGAGCATTGTTAGATAAAATAAAGTTTGATATGAATAGGTCTAATAGGAATAGTGAAAGATATGTTATACCTATGCATAGAAAGAATTTTTTGACTAACCAATGGATGTAGGATCCTAGAAAGAATTTTTTGCAGGTTAGCCACCATGATCCTAGTGCACAGTACAAGAAGAGTTGGGATCATGGACGAGAAAGAGAGGATTAAATCTTTGTTACAATTGCAGAAGACCAAGACATATTCCTAAGGAATGCCCTGGGAGAAACCCTAGCTACCTCTATTGTAAAGCTATGGACCATGAAGTATTGTATTTCCCTAGAATGATTGCTAGACTTGAAAAAATGAATATGGAACAAGCAAACTCTGAAGGAGATCAAGAGACTAAAATTATGGAAGAACCCCAGAAATAATTATAGATCATGTTACTGAAAATAAAAGAAACCCTAGATGATCATAAGGATGTCAGTTTGTCAGAGATCTTCAAAGAAAAGGAGAAAATCGAAGTAAGAATAAGAGACTTCGACATTGACTGTGATCTGGATGAGGGAATACTGATGAACATTATGATAGAAAGCACTTGGTAAACCCTAGGAAGGCTTGCTCTGGTCCCTTCACTAGGAACCATTGGATTATTTAAAGGCAAAATGGTAACCCTATGTGGCAGAATTACCCAGATAGCTATGAGTACCCATGGAAATTCGATAGAGGAAGAGCATGAAGTCATTAGATTTATTGGGTATTGTGCCCCATTTCCAACTTTGTTAGGAAATATCTGGATTGAAAAAGACTAGATTTGGAGGAAAGAAGAAAAGGAATCCCTAGAACAGAAGAACCAAGAACTCATGGAATTTATGACTAGAAGGATCGCCTACTTGATGGAGGAACNAGGGGGGGTGTTGGGGTTACTTCACACACACCTAGGATTTATGTTTCCTAAGGTTTTTCCTTTTTTATTAGTCATAATTAGTCATTATCTAGTATCCTATATTTTAGGGGAGAATATTCTACCTGGAGAATATTCTCTTTCAGTTGACACTTCAGTTTGAATGGTTGAGTTGAATTTAGATGTTGCATTGGTTTTATCACCATGAAACATTGGGATCATCACCATGCTAATTCGAATCTAAATTGGGATCATCACAAAACTGGTGCATTACCCTTGATTCCCTGATTTAACTCCTCACTACTCTTTGTTCAGTCAGTTAACTGAAGACTAGTTAACTAGTTAACTTAACTAGGTGTCAGTTCACTCTCGTAACTGCTGGTGTATCTCTAGATCACTCTAGACCACCACTATGGCATGTCGAACCTTGACCAAGTTTCGAAAAATGCTTGGTCATATTTGACCATTTTTGGGACTGTGACAGTTTTCCAAAGATGGAGTGCAACATGAAGCGGAAATTAGGGAAGCAAGACCTATTTTTGGGTCCCTTTTAGGGTTTTGGGTTGATGTAAAGGGAAAGGGACGTCATCCCATGGTTTTACCCACACTTAGGCCCATTTTGTAATCTATAAATAGATACTTAGGCAATGTAAGTAGGTATTAATAGTACATCTATGTGATGTATAGCTAAAGGCTTAGTGCTAGTAGTTGGATTTGTGTGAATGGATGTATATTGCAAGTGCTCTGTGCATGATTGTAAGGAGATTGAAAAGCTAAGTGCAATTTGTTGTAGTTTTGTGCTAAAGTGCAAGGAAGAAGAATCTAGCAAGCTACGCAGATCTTTTGTTTTGTGCAAAGTAAGGGTCACCGAAGCTCTGTGTTGTAACCGCTTGACCGAGATAATATAAAGAAGAAGACTTTGTGGACGTAGCCCCAGGGTGGGGGTGAACCACGGTAAATTTGTGTATTGTGCTCTATTCTTTGACCTAATCTGTTTATCTCCTTCTTGGCTAAGTGCTTGTTGTGATTAAATAGATCTAGTTATGCTCTATGCTTATGATATATGAATGAATGTTAGATCTGATATATAATATGCTTAGTGCTTGATCTGCTGAATCTAATCTATATTTCCGTGGCTAAGTACTGAATAATATTTATTCTAAGTATTCAATGTGATGCTCTGTGCTATCTGTGAAGTACCATAAGGGTTAAATATTGATGAATGATCTATGCTAAGTGCCTTGTAAAAGATATAATCACAGATCAGTGTCCCAGCTAAGGTTGCATACATCTTAGTCCTACAACCACCCCTGCCTCTACCTCGAGTGAGACTTCATCTGCTTCATAGGTGTTTCCGAAAGGGCTGGTAGTTAGGGTTTTGTTGGTGTGCTCTTTATCTTTGAACCCTAGGTCTGCCCCTATGCCAACAAATGGTTATGTTGCCCCAGGACCAGGAATTATGATTGTTGGGAACTAAAGAAGAAAAAGATTTGTTCGAAATAATCTTTGTGCGTAGATCTGTTGCCCTAGTGCGCAGTATTCTAGTTGACCTACGAAGCTTTGTGCCAAGAAAGAAAGGTCATATCTGAAGGAAAGAGTTTATATCTGCAAGAAAGAGGTTGATACTGAAGAAAATAAGTGAGATCTGAACACTTTACTCTCTAAGAAAGGTAAAATTAGAAATTTCGCAAAAAAGAGGCAAGATCTGTAAGCTATAGCCTCTAATAAAGGTAATAATAGTTCAAGTTTTATATCTAAAATCTTTCTATTCTATATAGGTAAGATAAGTGGAAATGTTTTGTTTCTGAAGCATGAATTTAGGTACGCTTGATAGATTTTGTCCTAGCCTAAAAACTAGAGCATTGTTAGATAAAATAAAGTTTGATATGAATAGGTCTAATAGGAATAGTGAAAGATATGTTATACCTATGCATAGAAAGAATTTTTTGACTAACCAATGGATGTAGGATCCTAGAAAGAATTTTTTGCAGGTTAGCCACCATGATCCTAGTGCACAGTACAAGAAGAGTTGGGATCATGGACGAGAAAGAGAGGATTAAATCTTTGTTACAATTGCAGAAGACCAAGACATATTCCTAAGGAATGCCCTGGGAGAAACCCTAGCTACCTCTATTGTAAAGCTATGGACCATGAAGTATTGTATTTACCTCGAATGATTGCTAGACTTGAAAAAATGAATATGGAACAAGCAAACTCTGAAGGAGATCAAGAGACTAAAATTATGGAAGAACCCCAGAAAGAATTAGAGATCATGTTACTGAAAATAAAAGAAACCCTAGATGATCATAAGGATGTCGGTTTGTCAGAGATCTTCAAAGAAAAGGAGAAAATCGAAGTAAGAATAAGAGACTTCGACATTGACTGTGCTCTGGATGAGGGAATACTGATGAACATTATGATAGAAAGCACTTGGGAAACCCTAGGAAGGCTTTCTCTGGTCCCTTCACTAGGAACCATTGGATTATTTAAAGGCAAAATGGTAACCCTATGTGGAAGAATTACCCAGATAGCTATGAGTACCCATGGAAATTCGATAGAGGAAGAGCATGAAATCATTAGATTTATTGGGTATTGTGCCCCATTTCCAACTTTGTTAGGAAAAATCTGGATTGAAAAAGACTAGATTTGGAGGAAAGAAGAAAAGGAATCCCTAGAACAGAAGAACCAAGAACTCATGGAATTTATGACTAGAAGGATCGCCTACTTGATGGAGGAACAAGAGAACAAATCTGAGTTGTTAAACACCATATACCTATATGTCGAATACATAAGAGTGTTAGAGGAACCACAAAATACCGAAATACCTAATCCATATGATGAAGGTGTATTACCCTTGGATATGAAGAAAGAACCTAAGCAATGCGAAGTGAATATGTCGAGAGAAGATAAGACTCAAAATGGAAAAAGGATGACCGAGACTAAGCTCACTGGGAAAAAGTATAGGAATATAAGTAAGAAGAGGGCCAAAATTGGAAATTTACAGAAGACTCCAGAGGAAACTTCACAGAAGGAAAAATCACAAGAATTGAGCTTCACTGAGATATCAGAACAACGACATCTGACACTTCGCCATGGCACAACAATATAGTCGTTGGACTGATATAACCATTCTACTTCCACTCCGAATGGGTCAAAAAGAAATTATGGGTTCCCACTAAACCATTGGATAGCACCAGAATGAATAGAATAGAGTTAATGAAGGCCCCATATCCGTTTAAAGAAGACCGTTGCTAAGTTTCCCTACTTATTCCATTGCACCACGCACCGATAATAACTTTTGCTAAGTGAGAATTTGATATCGAAAATTGAGATTACTTCACCCTGTGATCATTGCCTTGTTCCCATAATGTTCATCATAGTCTCTGAATTCATTTTCACACCTGAGCTAGTGGATCGAAGCTTGTATGTCGGATGAGATCAACGTTGTTGAGAAAGTATTTGATGAAGTTTTGATTGACATAATGGATGAGAGAGTCATGTAAGAGAGAAGAAAGTCTGTAGGTGTGCAAGCATCATCGACAAGAGGAATCCAATCTTCTCCCTCCACTGCTCACAAAGTAGGACCTTCCAGAACCACGACCGAGACAAGAACAAAGCACAAAGACGATATTGAAAATGCCAAGTTGATATCGTGCATTCTACCAGTTTACATACCACCTTTGAGCGGCAATACTAACTGCAATAGTGTACCTAGAGACTTTGAGTACACCTTGATCACCGCGTATCTTTTGAAAGGGGTGCACAAAATATTTGTTGACCAGGATAATCTCTCAGCATTGAAATTTAATGATTTTAACCTTGGAGATTGCAAAACCTACAGCAGGTTAGCTCCACATAAATACTTAACCAAGACCAAAGGTAGAAATCCTAAGATTGTCCCATAGTATTGGACCCAGAACCTCACACAGTCCACACTACTCAACATAATGAAGATCCCTCACTTCGGCAGACACCAAGAAGTCAACGCATGCATCGAGTTGTTGTTGTCTTGCTATCACAACGAATACTTATGGTTGGACTGCCACATCACTGTGGATCCGACTTTGATCAATTGGATCATAGGACTTAGCATGCAAGGTCCCAACTGTTGGCATAGGGGAAGACCCAGGGTTCATTGCTCAAGAGCGCACCAACAAATCCTTAAGTATCGACCCTTTCGGCAACACCTGCGAAGTAGATGAATTATCACCTGAGGTAGAGGTAGGGGTGGTTGCAAGACTCAGGTGTGTACAACCTTAGTTGGGGCACAGATCTATGATTATATTTATTACAACACACTTAGCATCAGTTATTCCTTAACATACATTCATTAATATACTTCACCGAATACTTCTTAGGCATAATGCAGAGCTCCAAATCCATGATGCACTGTTGAATTTGTTGGGTTACTTCTTCCAGTTGGGTCACCTACTGTGGAAGATGATCTTCCATCTTCACTTCTATGATCATCATAGAGTGCAGTGCCTTTTGAACTCTTTCTTGTGTTTCAATTTTCTCTACTAGCGGCTAGTCCTTTCTCTGCTATAACTGGGCTTTTTCCTCCTCCCATTTCTCTAGTAAGTCAAGATGTTCATGTTATGCCTTTCTCTATTTCTCTTCATGTGCACTCTATTCTTGCACCAAAGCCTAGGTGTCTTTCTCTATGTCTTCTTGAGCTCATTGAAGGCAAGCTTCGACTTTCTCAGAGATCTGGCGTAACTGTGTGGGTTCATCGCCTGTCCATGATATTTCCATTGTTAACAGTGTCGTAGAAACTACTTGGATGGACTGAAGTGCCTGTTGTGCTTCTTTGAATTCACCCGTGATCCGACAGAATATTTCCTCCTTCTTTGCTTCTTTATTTTCCATGATCTCTATTCAAACATCATTCAACGTGGCAATTAAGAAGTCAAAATCATCTGGGGTAAGTGTAGTCTTAAGAGTGGTCTGGGTGGCCTTAGTTTTCTTTCTTGATGAGGGCCTCGGTGGGGTAATATTCCTTTTCTTGGAGGGATCTTCCTCATCCCTAGGTGGGGTAACCTTGCCTTTGATTTGTTCAACTTCTGCACCCCCTAGTTCTTCATCATCACCTCCCTTCATAGGTGAGAGAAAAGCAGTCTTCGTGGATGTGTTGTGGATATTTTGAACTTCCACATCCTTCTTAGTATTTCATGGTCCTGGTGTATCTGGTATATCTTCAAGGCTATATACGTAGGAAATCTTTGCAAGGTCTGCTACAACAAGAAGGTCTGCCGACCATTCCTTGGTAATCTCCTCCACGTCATCTTTTGTCATCTTGCAATATGGCTAGAGTTGTTGTTTGTGCTCATATGCGTATGCTGTGATGTAGGTGAAGTAACGATCTACACTGAATTTCATCAAAGGTCGAAACCTATGAAGGGTGTTAGGTGTAATGCATGGTGTAGACTGAATGGAATTCCTCAAATGAGTGTAGTACGCATGGAAGACAACATTGGACTGCCACTATTTGTTCATGTCGTTGGTGTACCACAACGTACAGAACTTCGTGGCCAGGGGTTCGAAGGGTTCGATCTCCAGAAACATGGCTCCCTCGAGTAGTTCCCACGCGATGAAGGCCAACCAGCTAAAGTGGAACTCATACCCTTGGTCCTTCGCTTATCTATAGTAAATCTTTAGCTGATTTATGAGGTATTTTACCCAGTTCATTTGTAGTCCCTCCGTGCACTTCCCTACGAGTTCAACTACAAATCCGATCACCTATGTAGGTATGTTTTTTCAGACTAAATTGCCTGCGATCAACTGGAAACCAAAGCATACTGCTGCATTCTCAATGGAGGCTACCTTGTAACCTTATGTGCCTTTCTCTAGATCGCCATATGTGTATTTTATTCGTTGAGCGAGAGCACGATCTGTGGTCTTTCCAGGGTAAAAGTCCTGCAGGTCAGGGCCCTACATGCTTAGCCCAATGATTCGATTGATTAGAATTGGATCCATGGTGATGCGGCGGTCCAACCATAGGTATCCTCTGTGGTAGTAGGAAAACAACAATTGAACATAGGAATTTACTTCGTGATGCCTCCCAAAATGTGGAATCTTCATTACGTTGAGGAGGGTTGATTGCGCAAGGTTATGGGTCCATTGTTGCAGTACAATCTTGGGGTTCTTTCCTTTTGTAATAGTCAAATACTTGTGCGGGGCTAGTATACTGTATACCTTGAGATATCCAAGGTTAAAATCACTGAGGTTCAGTGTGGTGAGCTTCTCCTGGTCGGCATGAACTGCGTGCAACCATTTGTTGGCACAGGGCCAGACCCAGGGTTCAATGCTCAAGAGTGCACCAAAAAATCCCTAACTACCGGACCTTTTAGCAACACCTGCGAAGTAGATGAAGTCTCACCCGAGGTAGAGGCAAGGGTGGTTGCAAGACTCAGGTGTCTGCAACCTTAGATGGGACACAGATCTGTGATTATATTTCTTACAATGCACTTAGCATTAGTTATTCCTTAACATACATTCATTAATATACTTTGCAGAAGACACAAATAATCACAATGAATACTTATACTAAGAAGGATTCAGTACTTATTCACTGAAATATAGGTTAGACTCAACAAATCAAGCACTAAGCATCTCATATATCAGATCTAATGTTCAGTCATTCATCAAAAACATAGATCATAACTATATGTACTTAATCACATCAAGAACTTAGCCAAGAAAGAGATAAATACATAAGAGCGAAGCACAAAACACTATACACACAGTTACTGTGGTTCACCCCCACCCTGGGGCTACGTCCACAAAGTCTTATTTATATTATCTTGGTCAAGAAGTTACAACACATAATTTTAATGACCCTTACTTTTCACAGGACATAACATATGTTTATCTCGCTAGATCCTTCTTTCTTGTTCTTCAACATCAAACTATAACAACTTGCACTTAGTTCTCCGATATCATGCACAGAGCACTCTAAGATACATCTGATCACAGGTATCCAATTAATAGCACTAATATTTCATTCATACATCACACAGATGTACTAAATTACTATCTCCCCCTTATCTTACTATCTACATTGCCTATTTATAGATTACAAAATGGGCCTAACCATGGGTAAACCCATGGGCCGACATCCCTTTCTTGTTACATCAACCCAAAACCCTAAAATGGTCCCCAAAATAGGTCTTGCTTCCTTATTTTTTTCTTCACACTGCGCTCCTTCCTTGGTAAGATGTCACAGTCCCAAAAGTGGTCAAGTATGACCAAGTACTCTTCAAAACATGGTCAAGGGCCAACACTGACCCACAAGACTTTTACCTAGGAAAGAGCTCAGATCGAGCACTGGCATAGTGGATAAAGGAAAATTATTTCGATGTAGAGAAGGGTACGTGAGGCTACAAGGTAGAATCTATCAAGAGTGGTGTAGTGTGCCTTGCATGTCATCTGATCACAAGGAAGTTAGTTCATAAGAAAAAACCAACACAGGTGACTGGCTTCGTAGTTGACCTCGCAAGGAAGTGCACCGAGGGACTACAGATGAATTGGGCATAGTATCTTGTAAACCAGTTAGAGATGGATTGCAAAGGAGCACAAGACCAAGGGTATGAGTTCCACTTTAGTTGGTTTCTCATACTCATCGCTTTCATCGCTTGGGAACTGTAGCCGCGAAGTTTTGTACGCTGTGGTACTCTAGCGACATGAATAAGCAGTGGCAGTCCAATGTTGTATTCCACACCTACTTCAACCAATTGAAGAATGAAATTTAGTCTACATCGTGAATCACCCAAAACGTACTTCATAGGTTTAGACCTTTGATGAAATTTAGCGCAGACTGCCACTTCACCTATATTACAGCATGTGGTGATGAGCATAAACAATAGCTCCAATCCTACTACAAGCTGATAGAAGATGACTTGGAGGAGATTACCAAGGAATGGTTGGCAAACCTCCTTGTTGCAGTGGACCCCACATACATGTCTGACGAGGAAATCCCCGAGGAAAGCCCTGAAGCTATGCTAGATACACTTGGGCCAAGTAAGAATAAGAAGGATGACAAAGTTGAAGATTCCCCTAGCACATCCATGAAGACTACTTCGATCTCACCTGCACAGGGAGGTGATGGTGACGAGCTAGGTAGTACAAAAGTTGAGAAAAATAGAGGCGAGGTTACTCCAACTAGAGAGGAGGAGGATCCCTCCATGAAAAGAAATATGACGCCACCAAAACCCTCCTCTCGAAAGAAATCTAAGGTCACCCGGACCACGCTTAAAACTACCCTTACCCTAGATGACTTTGACTTCTTAATTCCCGCATTGAATGATGTTTCACTATAGCTCACAGAAAATAAAAGCAAAGCAGGAGGATCTATTCAACGGAATCAAGGGTGAACTCAAAGAAGTGCAGCAGACACTCCAGTCTAGCCAAGCAGTTTCTACAGTTCCCTTGATAAGCAAAACATCGAGAATAGGCGATGAGCCCACTCAATTACACCAGATCGTTGATTAAGTTGAAGCTTGACTTCGATGAGCTCAAGAAGACACAACACAATCCACCCAGGATTTGATGCAAGCATAGAAAGAACTTCTAGAACAACAGAATGAGGTAGAATGGGAAAAAATTTCCCTGAAAGTGAAGTGGGACAAGGAAAAGGCACAATTGCTAGAAGAGAAACTTGAAGTACAAGAAAGGGTTCACAAGGCATTTCACTCTGTTATGGTCATAGAAGTGAAGATGGAAGACCATCTCCCACAGTAGGTGACCCAACTGGAAGAAGTAATCCAGAAACTCCAACAGTGCATCATGGATTTGGATCTCCGCACCGTGCCCGAGACCCCCAAAGAAATAAGAGATCTAAGAGAGGCCACTGCTCGAAGCACAATTGGCCAATTAAAAACCTTTGCCTTGGAATGCAAGAAACTGAGAACTAGAAGTTCCTGAACTTANATCTGGATTGAAAAAGACTAGATTTGGAGGAAAGAAGAAAAGGAATCCCTAGAACAGAAGAACCAAGAACTCATGGAATTTATGACTAGAAGGATCGCCTACTTGATGGAGGAACAAGAGAACAAATCTGAGTTGTTAAACACCATATACCTATATGTCGAATACATAAGAGTGTTAGAGGAACCACAAAATACCGAAATACCTAATCCATATGATGAAGGTGTATTACCCTTGGATATGAAGAAAGAACCTAAGCAATGCGAAGTGAATATGTCGAGAGAAGATAAGACTCAAAATGGAAAAAGGATGACCGAGACTAAGCTCACTGGGAAAAAGTATAGGAATATAAGTAAGAAGAGGGCCAAAATTGGAAATTTACAGAAGACTCCAGAGGAAACTTCACAGAAGGAAAAATCACAAGAATTGAGCTTCACTGAGATATCAGAACAACGACATCTGACACTTCGCCATGGCACAACAATATAGTCGTTGGACTGATATAACCATTCTACTTCCACTCCGAATGGGTCAAAAAGAAATTATGGGTTCCCACTAAACCATTGGATAGCACCAGAATGAATAGAATAGAGTTAATGAAGGCCCCATATCCGTTTAAAGAAGACCGTTGCTAAGTTTCCCTACTTATTCCATTGCACCACGCACCGATAATAACTTTTGCTAAGTGAGAATTTGATATCGAAAATTGAGATTACTTCACCCTGTGATCATTGCCTTGTTCCCATAATGTTCATCATAGTCTCTGAATTCATTTTCACACCTGAGCTAGTGGATCGAAGCTTGTATGTCGGATGAGATCAACGTTGTTGAGAAAGTATTTGATGAAGTTTTGATTGACATAATGGATGAGAGAGTCATGTAAGAGAGAAGAAAGTCTGTAGGTGTGCAAGCATCATCGACAAGAGGAATCCAATCTTCTCCCTCCACTGCTCACAAAGTAGGACCTTCCAGAACCACGACCGAGACAAGAACAAAGCACAAAGACGATATTGAAAATGCCAAGTTGATATCGTGCATTCTACCAGTTTACATACCACCTTTGAGCGGCAATACTAACTGCAATAGTGTACCTAGAGACTTTGAGTACACCTTGATCACCGCGTATCTTTTGAAAGGGGTGCACAAAATATTTGTTGACCAGGATAATCTCTCAGCATTGAAATTTAATGATTTTAACCTTGGAGATTGCAAAACCTACAGCAGGTTAGCTCCACATAAATACTTAACCAAGACCAAAGGTAGAAATCCTAAGATTGTCCCATAGTATTGGACCCAGAACCTCACACAGTCCACACTACTCAACATAATGAAGATCCCTCACTTCGGCAGACACCAAGAAGTCAACGCATGCATCGAGTTGTTGTTGTCTTGCTATCACAACGAATACTTATGGTTGGACTGCCACATCACTGTGGATCCGACTTTGATCAATTGGATCATAGGACTTAGCATGCAAGGTCCCAACTGTTGGCATAGGGGAAGACCCAGGGTTCATTGCTCAAGAGCGCACCAACAAATCCTTAAGTATCGACCCTTTCGGCAACACCTGCGAAGTAGATGAATTATCACCTGAGGTAGAGGTAGGGGTGGTTGCAAGACTCAGGTGTGTACAACCTTAGTTGGGGCACAGATCTATGATTATATTTATTACAACACACTTAGCATCAGTTATTCCTTAACATACATTCATTAATATACTTCACCGAATACTTCTTAGGCATAATGCAGAGCTCCAAATCCATGATGCACTGTTGAATTTGTTGGGTTACTTCTTCCAGTTGGGTCACCTACTGTGGAAGATGATCTTCCATCTTCACTTCTATGATCATCATAGAGTGCAGTGCCTTTTGAACTCTTTCTTGTGTTTCAATTTTCTCTACTAGCGGCTAGTCCTTTCTCTGCTATAACTGGGCTTTTTCCTCCTCCCATTTCTCTAGTAAGTCAAGATGTTCATGTTATGCCTTTCTCTATTTCTCTTCATGTGCACTCTATTCTTGCACCAAAGCCTAGGTGTCTTTCTCTATGTCTTCTTGAGCTCATTGAAGGCAAGCTTCGACTTTCTCAGAGATCTGGCGTAACTGTGTGGGTTCATCGCCTGTCCATGATATTTCCATTGTTAACAGTGTCGTAGAAACTACTTGGATGGACTGAAGTGCCTGTTGTGCTTCTTTGAATTCACCCGTGATCCGACAGAATATTTCCTCCTTCTTTGCTTCTTTATTTTCCATGATCTCTATTCAAACATCATTCAACGTGGCAATTAAGAAGTCAAAATCATCTGGGGTAAGTGTAGTCTTAAGAGTGGTCTGGGTGGCCTTAGTTTTCTTTCTTGATGAGGGCCTCGGTGGGGTAATATTCCTTTTCTTGGAGGGATCTTCCTCATCCCTAGGTGGGGTAACCTTGCCTTTGATTTGTTCAACTTCTGCACCCCCTAGTTCTTCATCATCACCTCCCTTCATAGGTGAGAGAAAAGCAGTCTTCGTGGATGTGTTGTGGATATTTTGAACTTCCACATCCTTCTTAGTATTTCATGGTCCTGGTGTATCTGGTATATCTTCAAGGCTATATACGTAGGAAATCTTTGCAAGGTCTGCTACAACAAGAAGGTCTGCCGACCATTCCTTGGTAATCTCCTCCACGTCATCTTTTGTCATCTTGCAATATGGCTAGAGTTGTTGTTTGTGCTCATATGCGTATGCTGTGATGTAGGTGAAGTAACGATCTACACTGAATTTCATCAAAGGTCGAAACCTATGAAGGGTGTTAGGTGTAATGCATGGTGTAGACTGAATGGAATTCCTCAAATGAGTGTAGTACGCATGGAAGACAACATTGGACTGCCACTATTTGTTCATGTCGTTGGTGTACCACAACGTACAGAACTTCGTGGCCAGGGGTTCGAAGGGTTCGATCTCCAGAAACATGGCTCCCTCGAGTAGTTCCCACGCGATGAAGGCCAACCAGCTAAAGTGGAACTCATACCCTTGGTCCTTCGCTTATCTATAGTAAATCTTTAGCTGATTTATGAGGTATTTTACCCAGTTCATTTGTAGTCCCTCCGTGCACTTCCCTACGAGTTCAACTACAAATCCGATCACCTATGTAGGTATGTTTTTTCAGACTAAATTGCCTGCGATCAACTGGAAACCAAAGCATACTGCTGCATTCTCAATGGAGGCTACCTTGTAACCTTATGTGCCTTTCTCTAGATCGCCATATGTGTATTTTATTCGTTGAGCGAGAGCACGATCTGTGGTCTTTCCAGGGTAAAAGTCCTGCAGGTCAGGGCCCTACATGCTTAGCCCAATGATTCGATTGATTAGAATTGGATCCATGGTGATGCGGCGGTCCAACCATAGGTATCCTCTGTGGTAGTAGGAAAACAACAATTGAACATAGGAATTTACTTCGTGATGCCTCCCAAAATGTGGAATCTTCATTACGTTGAGGAGGGTTGATTGCGCAAGGTTATGGGTCCATTGTTGCAGTACAATCTTGGGGTTCTTTCCTTTTGTAATAGTCAAATACTTGTGCGGGGCTAGTATACTGTATACCTTGAGATATCCAAGGTTAAAATCACTGAGGTTCAGTGTGGTGAGCTTCTCCTGGTCGGCATGAACTGCGTGCAACCATTTGTTGGCACAGGGCCAGACCCAGGGTTCAATGCTCAAGAGTGCACCAAAAAATCCCTAACTACCGGACCTTTTAGCAACACCTGCGAAGTAGATGAAGTCTCACCCGAGGTAGAGGCAAGGGTGGTTGCAAGACTCAGGTGTCTGCAACCTTAGATGGGACACAGATCTGTGATTATATTTCTTACAATGCACTTAGCATTAGTTATTCCTTAACATACATTCATTAATATACTTTGCAGAAGACACAAATAATCACAATGAATACTTATACTAAGAAGGATTCAGTACTTATTCACTGAAATATAGGTTAGACTCAACAAATCAAGCACTAAGCATCTCATATATCAGATCTAATGTTCAGTCATTCATCAAAAACATAGATCATAACTATATGTACTTAATCACATCAAGAACTTAGCCAAGAAAGAGATAAATACATAAGAGCGAAGCACAAAACACTATACACACAGTTACTGTGGTTCACCCCCACCCTGGGGCTACGTCCACAAAGTCTTATTTATATTATCTTGGTCAAGAAGTTACAACACATAATTTTAATGACCCTTACTTTTCACAGGACATAACATATGTTTATCTCGCTAGATCCTTCTTTCTTGTTCTTCAACATCAAACTATAACAACTTGCACTTAGTTCTCCGATATCATGCACAGAGCACTCTAAGATACATCTGATCACAGGTATCCAATTAATAGCACTAATATTTCATTCATACATCACACAGATGTACTAAATTACTATCTCCCCCTTATCTTACTATCTACATTGCCTATTTATAGATTACAAAATGGGCCTAACCATGGGTAAACCCATGGGCCGACATCCCTTTCTTGTTACATCAACCCAAAACCCTAAAATGGTCCCCAAAATAGGTCTTGCTTCCTTATTTTTTTCTTCACACTGCGCTCCTTCCTTGGTAAGATGTCACAGTCCCAAAAGTGGTCAAGTATGACCAAGTACTCTTCAAAACATGGTCAAGGGCCAACACTGACCCACAAGACTTTTACCTAGGAAAGAGCTCAGATCGAGCACTGGCATAGTGGATAAAGGAAAATTATTTCGATGTAGAGAAGGGTACGTGAGGCTACAAGGTAGAATCTATCAAGAGTGGTGTAGTGTGCCTTGCATGTCATCTGATCACAAGGAAGTTAGTTCATAAGAAAAAACCAACACAGGTGACTGGCTTCGTAGTTGACCTCGCAAGGAAGTGCACCGAGGGACTACAGATGAATTGGGCATAGTATCTTGTAAACCAGTTAGAGATGGATTGCAAAGGAGCACAAGACCAAGGGTATGAGTTCCACTTTAGTTGGTTTCTCATACTCATCGCTTTCATCGCTTGGGAACTGTAGCCGCGAAGTTTTGTACGCTGTGGTACTCTAGCGACATGAATAAGCAGTGGCAGTCCAATGTTGTATTCCACACCTACTTCAACCAATTGAAGAATGAAATTTAGTCTACATCGTGAATCACCCAAAACGTACTTCATAGGTTTAGACCTTTGATGAAATTTAGCGCAGACTGCCACTTCACCTATATTACAGCATGTGGTGATGAGCATAAACAATAGCTCCAATCCTACTACAAGCTGATAGAAGATGACTTGGAGGAGATTACCAAGGAATGGTTGGCAAACCTCCTTGTTGCAGTGGACCCCACATACATGTCTGACGAGGAAATCCCCGAGGAAAGCCCTGAAGCTATGCTAGATACACTTGGGCCAAGTAAGAATAAGAAGGATGACAAAGTTGAAGATTCCCCTAGCACATCCATGAAGACTACTTCGATCTCACCTGCACAGGGAGGTGATGGTGACGAGCTAGGTAGTACAAAAGTTGAGAAAAATAGAGGCGAGGTTACTCCAACTAGAGAGGAGGAGGATCCCTCCATGAAAAGAAATATGACGCCACCAAAACCCTCCTCTCGAAAGAAATCTAAGGTCACCCGGACCACGCTTAAAACTACCCTTACCCTAGATGACTTTGACTTCTTAATTCCCGCATTGAATGATGTTTCACTATAGCTCACAAAAAATAAAGAAGCAAAGCAGGAGGATCTATTCAACGGAATCAAGGGTGAACTCAAAGAAGTGCAGCAGACACTCCAGTCTAGCCAAGCAGTTTCTACAGTTCCCTTGATAAGCAGAACATCGAGAATAGGCGATGAGCCCACTCAATTACACCAGATCGTTGATTAAGTTGAAGCTTGACTTCGATGAGCTAAAGAAGACACAACACAATCCACCCAGGATTTAATGCAAGCATAGAAAGAACTTCTAGAACAACAAAATGAGGTAGAATGGGAAAAAATTTCCCTGAAAGTGAAGTGGGACAAGGAAAAGGCACAATTGCTAGAAGAGAAACTTGAAGTATAGGAAAGGGTTCACAAGGCACTGCACTCTGTTATGGTCATAGAAGTGAAGATGGAAGACCATCTCCCACAGTAGGTGACCCAATTGGAAAAAGTAATCCAGAAACTCCAACAGTGCATCATGGATTTGGATCTCCGCACCGTGCCCGAGACCCCCAAAGAAATAAGAGATCTAAGAGAGGCCACTGCTCGAAGCATAGTTGGCCAATTAAAAACCTTTGCCTTGGAATGCAAGCAACTGAGAACTAGAAGTTCCTGAACTTATGAAACTCTCACAGAGAATCCATAATTTCAGACATTGGAGGCACAACTCCAAGAAGCAAAGAAGCATGAAGACATGCTACAGGTGTAGATAAAGACTTTGATCCTAGTCGAAAGAATGAAGAGGTTTGTAGAACAATTCACAACCCAAAAATAGGTACATACATTGCAAAGTAAAGTGATGGAAGTCTCCCAACGACTTCAGCCAATCCAAGAAAAGGCATGCCAACTATTTGTTGAACTTGAAAGCGAGGGAGATAAACTCGAATAGGTTGTCATCACTACAGAACAATGCCTGGAAGGACCACTCAATGACATAGTGATACATGAATTTACTAAGAAAGAGGTTGTCACACTACAATAGGTCGAAGCAGCTTGAGCCAATCTCGAGGCATTTGAGGTGGAATTGATCAGAATCGAGTGACTCGGGATGAGTCGCAGGTGAGTGTTGGGGGCTTGTTGGCCCTTGACCAAGTTTTGAAGAATACTAGGTCATATTTGACCATTTTTGGGACTAGGACAGCTTGCAAGAGATGGAGCGCAACACGAAGCAGAAATTAGGGAAGCAAGACCTATTTTTGGATCCCTTTTAGGGTTTTGTGTTGATGTAAAGGGAAAAAGATTTTTGCCCGTGGGTTTACCCACGCTTAGGCCCATTTTGTAATCTATAAATAGATACTTCGACAATGTAAGTAGGTAGTAGTAGTACATTTATGTGATGTATAGCTAAAGGCTTAGTGCTAGTAGTTGGATCTCTGTGATTGGAT
The DNA here is from genome assembly GCA_000966675.3 of Picea glauca. Classification (NCBI taxonomy): domain Eukaryota; kingdom Viridiplantae; phylum Streptophyta; class Pinopsida; order Pinales; family Pinaceae; genus Picea; species Picea glauca. The sequence continues at coordinate 65,399 of JZKD02S1822185.1, forward strand.
GTATATTTCAAGTGCTCTGTGCATGATTGTAAGGATATTAAAAAGATAAGTGCAAGTTGTTGTATTTTTGTGCCGAAGTGCAAGGAAGAAGGATCTAGCAAGTTGTGCAGATCTTTTGTCCTGTGCGAAGTAAGGGTCACTAAAGCTCTATGTTGTAACCGCTTGACCGAGATAATATAAAGAAGAAGACTTTGTGGATGTATCCCCAGGGTGGGGGTGAACCATGGTAACTTTGTGTATTGTGCTCTGTGCTTCGACCTAATGTGTTTATCTCCTTCTTGTCTAAGTGCTTGCTATGATTAAATAGATCTAATTATTCTTTCTACTTATGATATATGAATGAATGTTATATATGATATATAATATGCTTAGTGCCTGATCTGCTGAATCTAATCTATATTTATGTGGCTAAGTACTGAATCATCTTTTGTCTAAGTATTCACTGCGATGCTCTGTGCTATCTGCGAAGTACCATAAGGGTTAAATATTGATGAATGATCTATGTTAAATGCCTTGTAAAAGATATAATCACAGATTAGTGTCCTAGCTAAGGTTGCAGACATTTGAGTCCTGCAACCACCCCTGCCTCTACCTTAGGCGGGACTTCATCTGCTTCACAGGTGTTGCCGAAAGGGCTGGTAGTTATGGTTTTGTTGGTGCACTCTTGAGAATTGAACCCTGGGTCTTCCCCTGTGCCAACATGGTGCATTGGTTCTCCTCCAGTGCACACTCATTGAGTTATACAAAGTATATCATGTGTAAATTATTCATTATTCACAACAGTTAATGATAATTCTTTCATTCTTTCTCTCCTTATTCTTGTTTCTCCAATTATATCTTCAAATGTGTATATTATTGTTTAGCTAGATATATTTTGTGCAGGTTCAACATATTTACAACATTTTCCACAGAGCATCTCACTATCTCCCTCTTCACCCACTATTTATAGGCAAATTCAAGCTATGATACCACCTGACGCATACCCCCCTTCTCTCCTAAGGGATTCTGGACCTCCTGTTCTTGGATATTCAAACTTCCAAGTTGAATTGACTCTTTAGGCCTTGAATAGATCCCAAATTCGCAACACACAGATCCCTTTTGTGTTACCCACAGGGTCGAATCACCTATGACTCTGCCCTATGATGCTCTTGACAACACCAAACTGATGAGTGCTAGCCCCGCAATAATATCTCCTCCTAAGTGACCACGGGCTATGACCATGGACCAACCCTTCAAGATTTTAGACTTTGGAATTATCACAATGTCCTAATTCATTCATTCTAAAGTGCTTTCCTTCAGATCTCTGGATCTCGTGCCACATGTCTTCTTGGATTTTAACGACCCCACCATATTTCGAGTTTTCGTGACTTTTTGAAAATCCTACTCACCTAGCACACAAACCTCCATACTTCCGAGTTCTGGATTTCCTAATCTGTTTCCACATTCCCTCTCCACATCCAACAATTTATATTTCTTTGATACTTTACGAATATTTCTATTTTCTCTTGGCAAACCTTTTGGAACTCTAACTCCTGGATCCTCTAATATTTCGCCACTTGTCTCCTCCCGATGATGGATGATTTTAGTTCCTTCGGGACTTCGAAAAGTCCTCTGTCCTCTTGCATACTTAGCACAATTTCTTTTTGAGACTTAGATTGTTCTCTGTTATTTATTCTCTCCTCACAGAGTTCTGCACTGTCACTTCTGCGATTTTTCTCTTCTTGAAACCTTCAAGGTTCTCGCCTCTTTTCCCGTCCTTCATTGGACCTACTGGTGCCTCCTAGAAACTTGACACTCTTCCTCTTGATATTGTAAGATGAACTTACTTTACCATTGGCGCACTCCTTGTGCTCATTTTAGCCTTCTGACAAATTCTCCCTGAGCCCTTCTAGAAGTATTAAGGTATCTCCTTTCCTCCCTCAATGTGCACTCGCAAATACTTCCTTCCTCAAAGTGTTCAATAACACTAGGTTTCTCTCAACGTCTCCAACACTCCTAAATGTGTTGGTTCTATGCGCGTTTGCAGTTTCTCAATGCCCTCCTGACAGATTCTTATAGAGTATTCAGTAACTCCGTGCTACGCTTCCTCCCACACATAATTTTTTTCCAATGTGTTCAACAACCTTGAGTTCCCCCTTTGAATCTATGAATTATTCTGATACGCCCTCTTGGCAACTTCTCCTCTGACTTGAATGAGTTCAGACACACACTTCTTGTGTTGGCTCACAGAGTTTCAACTCTCTGTCGTACACTCCTTGCACCTAGCCTGAAGAACCAGAACTGATTTGACCCACTCATAGATAGAATATTATAACTTTATCCTTGCAGACAATTTCTAACATACATATACAACGAAAACACATATGAATGACATTCAAAACTAAACATCCATTACATAGAAATTGACAAATAGGAAAATATATTACTTTCTATTAATGGTGGAATGTCCATTTACAATATGTGAGACTTGACTACGAATGATTCTCGACTCTCTTCAACCTATAACTCCACACTCACTACTTGGGAGAGAATACAATGATTTTATACAAGAGGGCTCTATGGGCTTCCCTCCAAGCTAAGCTACTGGTGTCTAATCACCATTCAAAACCCCTAACTAATGAGGCAGATTACAATGAAGGAAATCTGATCCAAATCGGATGCATATCCCTCCTACCGTCAACCACTTAATGGAGACCTCATCTACAACTTATGTGAAGGAAAAAATTGGCTCTACCATCCTGACAACACTAATTTCCTTGACTACATTTTAAACTTTCGAAGTTAAAATGAGAGGGCGGTGCCTTTCCCTTCCTTGCATGCGCACCAATCATGATAATCAACTAGTTCGTGCTGAGGTGGAGCGATGCTCCTGCATCGTATAAGGGGAATGGGACCTCTTCACAACCCAATGGTCCCCTCTTCAAGACCCACGGGAGGAGTTGCACAAGTATCTATGACTCCACCATTCCGTACACCGGGGCTGTATAATACCTTCCCAGGTGCTCAAAAATATCAAACATCGGAGTATTGTGATATTTGTCGAACACATGGACATGCACCAAGGCAGTGTCCTATTATGAATAAGTAAAACTATGTGCCTAATACAATACACTATGAGTTTTGTGCATCTACAACCCATGCCAAAAATCAATGTAGAGCAGTGGATGCACTTGCTGACAAATTAGACTAGACAACATTCACAGTAAATGAAACACCCCAAGGACCTGGAAGAGGCTAGGGAGGTGGGGATAACATTGGATTCAGAGGGAGAAATGGAGGTAGACGTTCGAGAAAATGTTACAACTGCAACAAAAAANACCCTCCTCTCGAAAGAAATCTAAGGTCACCCGGACCACGCTTAAAACTACCCTTACCCTAGATGACTTTGACTTCTTAATTCCCGCATTGAATGATGTTTCACTATAGCTCACAAAAAATAAAGAAGCAAAGCAGGAGGATCTATTCAACGGAATCAAGGGTGAACTCAAAGAAGTGCAGCAGACACTCCAGTCTAGCCAAGCAGTTTCTACAGTTCCCTTGATAAGCAGAACATCGAGAATAGGCGATGAGCCCACTCAATTACACCAGATCGTTGATTAAGTTGAAGCTTGACTTCGATGAGCTAAAGAAGACACAACACAATCCACCCAGGATTTAATGCAAGCATAGAAAGAACTTCTAGAACAACAAAATGAGGTAGAATGGGAAAAAATTTCCCTGAAAGTGAAGTGGGACAAGGAAAAGGCACAATTGCTAGAAGAGAAACTTGAAGTATAGGAAAGGGTTCACAAGGCACTGCACTCTGTTATGGTCATAGAAGTGAAGATGGAAGACCATCTCCCACAGTAGGTGACCCAATTGGAAAAAGTAATCCAGAAACTCCAACAGTGCATCATGGATTTGGATCTCCGCACCGTGCCCGAGACCCCCAAAGAAATAAGAGATCTAAGAGAGGCCACTGCTCGAAGCATAGTTGGCCAATTAAAAACCTTTGCCTTGGAATGCAAGCAACTGAGAACTAGAAGTTCCTGAACTTATGAAACTCTCACAGAGAATCCATAATTTCAGACATTGGAGGCACAACTCCAAGAAGCAAAGAAGCATGAAGACATGCTACAGGTGTAGATAAAGACTTTGATCCTAGTCGAAAGAATGAAGAGGTTTGTAGAACAATTCACAACCCAAAAATAGGTACATACATTGCAAAGTAAAGTGATGGAAGTCTCCCAACGACTTCAGCCAATCCAAGAAAAGGCATGCCAACTATTTGTTGAACTTGAAAGCGAGGGAGATAAACTCGAATAGGTTGTCATCACTACAGAACAATGCCTGGAAGGACCACTCAATGACATAGTGATACATGAATTTACTAAGAAAGAGGTTGTCACACTACAATAGGTCGAAGCAGCTTGAGCCAATCTCGAGGCATTTGAGGTGGAATTGATCAGAATCGAGTGACTCGGGATGAGTCGCAGGTGAGTGTTGGGGGCTTGTTGGCCCTTGACCAAGTTTTGAAGAATACTAGGTCATATTTGACCATTTTTGGGACTAGGACAGCTTGCAAGAGATGGAGCGCAACACGAAGCAGAAATTAGGGAAGCAAGACCTATTTTTGGATCCCTTTTAGGGTTTTGTGTTGATGTAAAGGGAAAAAGATTTTTGCCCGTGGGTTTACCCACGCTTAGGCCCATTTTGTAATCTATAAATAGATACTTCGACAATGTAAGTAGGTAGTAGTAGTACATTTATGTGATGTATAGCTAAAGGCTTAGTGCTAGTAGTTGGATCTCTGTGATTGGATGTATATTTCAAGTGCTCTGTGCATGATTGTAAGGATATTAAAAAGATAAGTGCAAGTTGTTGTATTTTTGTGCCGAAGTGCAAGGAAGAAGGATCTAGCAAGTTGTGCAGATCTTTTGTCCTGTGCGAAGTAAGGGTCACTAAAGCTCTATGTTGTAACCGCTTGACCGAGATAATATAAAGAAGAAGACTTTGTGGATGTATCCCCAGGGTGGGGGTGAACCATGGTAACTTTGTGTATTGTGCTCTGTGCTTCGACCTAATGTGTTTATCTCCTTCTTGTCTAAGTGCTTGCTATGATTAAATAGATCTAATTATTCTTTCTACTTATGATATATGAATGAATGTTATATATGATATATAATATGCTTAGTGCCTGATCTGCTGAATCTAATCTATATTTATGTGGCTAAGTACTGAATCATCTTTTGTCTAAGTATTCACTGCGATGCTCTGTGCTATCTGCGAAGTACCATAAGGGTTAAATATTGATGAATGATCTATGTTAAATGCCTTGTAAAAGATATAATCACAGATTAGTGTCCTAGCTAAGGTTGCAGACATTTGAGTCCTGCAACCACCCCTGCCTCTACCTTAGGCGGGACTTCATCTGCTTCACAGGTGTTGCCGAAAGGGCTGGTAGTTATGGTTTTGTTGGTGCACTCTTGAGAATTGAACCCTGGGTCTTCCCCTGTGCCAACATGGTGCATTGGTTCTCCTCCAGTGCACACTCATTGAGTTATACAAAGTATATCATGTGTAAATTATTCATTATTCACAACAGTTAATGATAATTCTTTCATTCTTTCTCTCCTTATTCTTGTTTCTCCAATTATATCTTCAAATGTGTATATTATTGTTTAGCTAGATATATTTTGTGCAGGTTCAACATATTTACAACATTTTCCACAGAGCATCTCACTATCTCCCTCTTCACCCACTGTTTATAGGCAAATTCAAGCTATGATACCACCTGACGCATACCCCCCTTCTCTCCTAAGGGATTCTGGACCTCCTGTTCTTGGATCTTCAAACTTCCAAGTTGAATTGACTCTTTAGGCCTTGAATAGATCCCAAATTCGCAACACGAAGATCCCTTTTGTGTTACCCACAGGGTCGAATCACCTATGACTCTACCCTATGATGCTCTTGAAAACACCAAACTGATGAGTGCTAGCCCCGCAATAATATCTCCTCCTAAGTGACCACGGGCTATGACCATGGACCAACCCTTCAAGATTTCAGAGTTTGGAAATATCACGATGTCCTAATTCATTCATTCTAAAGTGCTTTCCTTCAGATCTCTGGATCTCGTGCCACATGTCTTCTTGGATTTTAACGACCCCACCATATTTCGAGTTTTCATGACTTTTTGAAAATCCTACTCACCTAGCACACAAACCTCCAGACTTACGAGTTCTGGATTTCCTAATCCATTTCCACATTCCCTTTCCACAGCCAACAATTTATATTTCTTTGATACTTTACGAATATTTCTATTTTCTCTTGGCAAACCTTTTGGAACTCTAACTCCTAGATCCTCTAATCTTTCGCCACTTGTCTCCTCCCGATGATGGATGATTTTAGTTCCTTCGGGACTTTGAAAAGTCCTCTGTCCTCTTGCATACTTAGCACAATTTCTTTTTGAGACTTAGATTGTTCTCTGTTATTTATTCTCTCCTAACAGAGTTCTGCACTGTCACTTCTGCGATTTTTCTCTTCTTGAAACCTTCAAGGTTCTCGCCTCTTTTCCCGTCCTTCATTGGACCTACTGGTGCCTCCTGGAAACTTGACACTCTTCCTCCTGATATTGTAAGATGAACTTACTTTACCATTGGCGCACTCCTTGTGCTCGTTTTAGCCTTCTGACAAATTCTCCCTGAGCCCTTCTAGAAGTATTAAGGTATCTCCTTTCCTCCCTCAATGCGCACTCGCAAATACTTCCTTCCTCAAAGTGTTCAATAACCCTAGGTTTCTCTCAACGTCTCCAACACTCCTAAATGTGTTGGTTCTATGCGCGTTTGCAGTTTCTCAATGCCCTCCTGACAGATTCTTATAGAGTATTCAGTAACTCCGCGCTACGCTTCCTCCCACACATAATTTCTTTCCAATGTGTTCAACAACCTTGAGTTCCCCCTTTGAATCTATGAATTATTCTGATATGCCCTCTTGGCAACTTCTCCTCTGACTTGAATGAGTTCAGACACACACTTCTTGTGTTGGCTCACAGAGTTTCAACTCTCTGTCGTGCACTCCTTGCACCTAGCCTGAAGAACCAGAACTGATTTGACCCACTCATAGATAGAATATTATAACTCTATCCTTGCAGACAATTTCTAACATACATTTACAACGAAAACACATATGAATGACATTCAAAACTAAACATCCATTACATAGAAATTGACAAATAGGAAAATATATTACTTTCTATTAATGGTGGAATGTCCATTTACAATATGTGAGACTTGACTACGAATGATTCTCGACTCTCTTCAACCTATAACTCCACACTCACTACTTGGGAGAGAATACAATGATTTTATACAAGAGGGCTCTATGGGCTTCCCTCCAAGCTAAGCTACTGGTGTCTAATCACCATTCAAAACCCCTAACTAATGAGGCAGATTACAATGAAGGAAATCTGATCCAAATCGGATGCATATCCCTCCTACCGTCAACCACTTAATGGAGACCTCATCTACAACTTATGTGAAGGAAAAAATTGGCTCTACCATCCTGACAACACTAATTTCCTTGACTACATTTTAAACTTTCGAAGTTAAAATGAGAGGGCGGTGCCTTTCCCTTCCTTGCATGCGCACCAATCATGATAATCAACTAGTTCGTGCTGAGGTGGAGCGATGCTCCTGCATCGTATAAGGGGAATGGGACCTCTTCACAACCCAATGGTCCCCTCTTCAAGACCCACGGGAGGAGTTGCACAAGTATCTATGACTCCACCATTCCGTACACCGGGGCTGTATAATACCTTCCCAGGTGCTCAAAAATATCAAACATCGGAGTATTGTGATATTTGTCGAACACATGGACATGCACCAAGGCAGTGTCCTATTATGAATAAGTAAAACTATGTGCCTAATACAATACACTATGAGTTTTGTGCATCTACAACCCATGCCAAAAATCAATGTAGAGCAGTGGATGCACTTGCTGACAAATTAGACTAGACAACATTCACAGTAAATGAAACACCCCAAGGACCTGGAAGAGGCTAGGGAGGTGGGGATAACATTGGATTCAGAGGGAGAAATGGAGGTAGACGTTCGAGAAAATGTTACAACTGCAACAAAAAAGTTCATTTGGCCATAGACTGTCCTCACCCAGGGCGACCATGGTGCTCGCATTACAGGAATAATGGGAACACAACTTAAGACTGTCCAGAACTGATTGTGAAGTGGGAATATCATGCTCAGCAATGAGGATATAATATTATAATATCATAATTAAAAACATGAATTGAGCAACAAATACCAAATATTAACATCATCACTAGAGGAGGAAAAAAGACTGGGGTAGATGCAGACAGTCATCCCAAGATTCTAAAATAAATTCCCAAGGATGACAGGTATGATCCTATGAAAAAATGTTTTTTTTTAAATGAAATAGAAATATTTAAGAGTATCCCCACTCTGAAAGTAATGGAAAATCCTCCTAGAACCACCTCTCAACCTAACCTCCCGCAAGCCCCTACCTCACCACCAACACCCAAGAATTTTGCAATTCTAAGAAGACACCGTTAGTAGTCTCAAAGTGTAATCAATCTTTGGTTTCAATTATTCTTTGATATCCTAGGGGATGACCAACTTACTAAGAAGTTGTGAAACACCCTGTACATAATATTGGGGAACAAGGGGACCCTAAAATCCATAGAAAGGACTAAACCCCCTGAGAAGAATACCTAGAGAATAGAAAGAAGAAAGGTCCCAACAGGAAAATAATTTAGGATAGAAGCCCAACTAGATGATTTTGAAATCAAATATGCCATGCTAGATTTGGGATCAGATGTCAACATTCTACCCAAAAATACCTAGGAAGCTTTGGGAAAACCTCAGTTAGTATATTCCCCCATCCAATTGAGAATGGTAAATCAATATTGCATCTTCCCAGTAGGAAGGCTGGAAAATGTGGACATATATGTTGCGGGAATTAAAACCACAACTGATTTTGAGGTAATTGAAATCATGGGAGATAAGGATCCCTACCCTGCTCTACTCGATATTGATTGGGAATATGAAAACTATGCTATCATTGATCTAAAGAAAGACACCATGAAATTTGAAGCATATGAAATAAAACTAGTTCAACTGTTAGATCCTTGTCTAGGGCCTAGATATATTGAACCAGTGGACCATAATATGGAGTCAGAGGCCCTTGACCAATTATACACCATTACAACAGGCACTAGACCACATTACATAAATCCTACTGTAGATGGATCAATAAGTTGGAGAAGCATACAATCTAGTGATGAGAATTGAGAAGCAATGTTTGACAGTTGGCAACAAGGTTCATATGATCCATTCTTAGGGTGATGTGAAACTGTCAGATAAATAATATGGATTGGAACTGAGGCCAGAGAACCCCCTACATATAATGGTACCTTATAGGTACATATTTTTCTAGCCAGCATGGAAGAATTGATAGCGACGAAGAAAATGATCTTTGTACTTGAATTAGCTTTACATGATACCCCCGCTAGAAGTTGGGCCACTCATAAAGACTCTATTATGGAGTGGAAGGACGTAAAATAATCCATCTGATGTCGATTCCAAAGGAGGGATCAAATGAAAGAGGAAATGAAGATATATTTTCAATATGTGCAACTTTTTGATGGATGATCTAACCCTCATATGCATATTGAACATTGCTTAAAGGAGTGGAGAGTTGTGGAAGTACCCTCTCACCTATGGGTCCAACTATTTTTATATTCGTTGGGGCCTATTCCAAGGGCCTGGTATATACATGAGGAGACCAAAAGACAAGAGAAATGTTGGCTAACCTTACAAGAATAATTTTTCAAGGATTTCTCCATTACAAGTAAGTATCCCAAGCTCAACATTATCCTTCAATGAATCATGGAAATCATTTTTACCGACATTTGTAAAAGGAGATCAACTCTAGTAGTATGTGTTGACCATGTTCATTTTCTTCAGTCTAGTCTGAGTCTAGAAATTGATAACATATATGTACCTTGATGTATAGTTGAGAGAGACCTATAAAACCCTGATGATTTAGAAGAGCTTAGAAGCCTAGACATTAAAGAAGCCGAAGGAAGTAGAGTGATTCGAGATAGCATACCTAGTCACACCTGTAGCTCCTATAATTGCCCATTGAAGTTGTAGAAAGTCAATATAGGGAGCATAGATAATCCTAAGATAGATTCTATAGGATACTACTAGGATTAGCAAGCTATGAATGAAGTACATAATCTATTGCGGGAGTATGAGGACTTGTTTTCCATAACATTCTCAGAACTAAAAGGCATAAAAGGAGCCATGGGAGATGTTATCACCATAATATTTTCTAGATGGTATCCGATCTTAAAAATCTTAGTGAAGGATTATATCACCATATAAAGATGATAGATTAGAAGGCCCCGCTACGACATACAGAAAAAATAGCGGAGATGCAAAGAGAAAAACTCGGTGGACCCTCGATCCTGAAAGCGGCCTAAATCAACGACTGAGGTGCATATCAAATATCTAACTAATGTAGAGGTTAAGCGATCGAGGGTAGTTTGGGGAAAATAGTAGCAGTTTCATTATGGGAAGTGAGGCACCCATAGAGGTACATCGGGGGAAAAAGAAGTCTAACTAATATCACTTCCTTCAATCCATCGATGCCAAAGCTGCCAAGAAAATGTGGATCATAGATCTTGAAGTATCCCAAATCAATGGATGAAGTTTATATCGATGATTAAAACAACATGAAGATTGATCGATAGAGGGTGGGATGGGGAAAACTACCATATTTTAAATCATAGACACGTGGCTCCCTCAGAGGCATGTCTGGGTGAAAGGCGGCTCACTTGAAACCATTTTCTCAAAACCCCAATGCCAATAGATACCTATAAAAGGAGGAACCCCCAGGCATTAGTCTATGACATTTGAAGCCTTCAAACGTTCAAAAAATTGGCGTGAAGCTTCCAGTCAAATTTCAAAGCTTAGAACCAAACAAGACTTGCATTTTTTCTTTCTTGATAGGTATTCTTCACCATGGCTACTAGTCCTGTCATTTTATCCATGGATGAACAAGAAATATCCTCTAGGGAGGAAGCCCTAATTGACAGATATTTTGACATTTTAGACACATAAATAACAGTCTCACCCATTTCTGTGTCTAAATCAAATTTGTTGGACAATGTTGGAATGTGCATACCTTTCCTCAAAATGGCTCAAGTGTCCATACTCTCTTACGTCATAGAAACAGTATTTCCATTCCCCGAATTTGTAGGCTGGTGTGCAGAGCGATATTCTCAGAGAGAGTCATTTTAAATAAATTAGGATCTAAAGTTTTGTGTAAAGTAGAAATTCCATCACTCTGGCATGCTCTTAGTGTACCAGACACCTCCCCTACAGTTTTAGAGCCCTTCAAGGAAAAAAAAATGATCACAATTTATAGAGAGTGTCCACCCGAGGTTAAAACCTTATTTCTGCAGACCATAGTCAAGCTTGAACATCATTCAAAGAGTCTTTCGTTACCTGCCAGTGTAAGCATTATGATTGTCGAATTCCAGTGGGCTTGTTACCTGCTAAGTCAAATTTTAGGGTTAGACAATGACAAGTTTGTGATGGAGGTCATGTTAGTTTTCCTAATGGTTTGTTTTATGTCTGGTTAGTCATCCTGTGTCAGTTTTGACGACTTTATTGTAGAGAATATGCATCAACATCTGGTCAACTTGAGCTCATTGAGGCACTTTAGATACTACACACACTTACTGAGGATGCTTCTGGAATCCAACAAAACCAAATTTCTTGAGATGACTTTCATTTCAACCAAGTGCAAGAGGATCACCATGCTCATCTTCATCAACAAGATTATGTTTAGGGTACACAGTCTCATTTTTGGTTCAGGTCTACCGAGAGTTCTGGAAGAGATGAAAAGCTCACTACAGCCAAATCCAGAGAGCATGGTAGGAGATTGGGTGTTGTTCACACAATATACTGTGATTTGGGTATATGGATACCAGGAAGAACCTTATATTTTACTAGTTTTTCTGACGCCCATGGTATTCTCTTTGGAATTCATAAGACAAAGAATTATCTCAGAAACTGAACATTTTATGAAAGAACACAAGGATTCAAATCTAAAATTTCCTTTCGTGGTGGGTGCCTTTCTGGTGAAGAGTAAGTCCTATTTTCCCCAGATTAAATCCAAGCTCAATAAATTTGGTTTCACACAGTTGCAAGGAAGAATGTATGATCCCCATCAGATCATATCAAAGAGGATATTGGCGAGTAGACAAGGTCCCTATGAACATGAACATGTTGAAGGATTTGATAAGTTAACCAATCTAGAGGCTTGTTTAGACATGGAGGTCACCATACATCAAGATCAAATGAGATAAACAGAACCAACTCATCAACCGAGACCAGTGCGGAAACCTTCCCCTAAGTTGGCTATCAAAGCTCCTAAAATGAGCATTTACAATAAGAGGAGCAGTTTAGAAGAACTAGATACCAGTAGCTAGCAGGATAATCTCAAAAGGATGAGAATAACATCAAGATATCAAGTAGTTGACCTGGAAAAAGAAGAGCCCAAAGGGAAAACATTCATGGAAATGGTAGAGGATACAACCAACGAAGAAACCAATATAGAAAGCAGGCCACAAAAAAAAACCATCACAAAGGTCGTCAGCAGAAGGAAGTACATATTTGGCTAGACACCTGGGGTAGTATATCAGTCCAAGGGAGATTTGATAAATCAGTATGATAGGAAAGGAAGTATGGTGAATAGTGAAATAAGATATCTTTTACCTGAAGTAGAAAGGACTACTCAACAAAATGGTTCCTTACTCTCAGTCAGGGATGTGGAGAAAAAGAGATTTAACATTGCAGTGGTTGATGATGATAAAGTCTCTGAGATAAAAGTGCACTATGAAAACATTGTTTCCCCCGACAAAGTAAAGTTTCATAGGAATGTTATTGACATTTTATATTCTGATTATCTGATCTTAGCACTAAAGGTTGCAAGGTTAACAACATATGCATCAAAACTAGATGGACAACTGAAACAGGAAAAGGTGTCTAGCAAAGCCTAGATGACACAATTGAAAAAACTAGAGTTTGAAGGTCCCCATGGGTTGGAATATTATTTGGATGAAAAGGACAAGATGATCCAAAGTCTAAATAAAAGGCTAAAGATGGCACCTATAGATCTTCCACAGACAATAGAATTGGTTGCATTGGAACATGAGAAAGAAATATTTAGACAAGAGGCACTCGACTAGAAGTCTAAACTGTTGCAATTGGAGAAAGAGAAAGAGCATTGGTCATTGGCACAAGTAGCAACATTAGATATTTTAGTCATTATACCCGCAAATATAGAGGCTAGATCAAGCACTGAGGGGTTATTCCAAGCTATGTCCCAGGTAGGCTTAAAAACAGGTGAGATCAAGAATCTCAAAGAGAACTTGGAAAAGCTGAAGCAAGAGATGAAAGTGAAAGATGAAAAGATAACTCAACTCCACAGAGAAAATCAAGATTTGCAGGAGAGAGTGAACAAGCGAAGAACCAGGTTAAAGGGCAAGACGTTATTGCAAGGAGACAAACATGTAATTTTGGATGTTATTTCTACGGAAGTTTCTAAATTCAGGGTTTATCTGAATTTTATCAACGACAAAGATAACATGGTTGTCACAGCGCAGAACAAATGTGTTGTTGTAAATGAAATATAATCAAAGAAGCCCTCAGAGTGGGCCCAAAACACTATTGATTTACTAAATTCTATACCAACTGTTGAACTTCAAACCATTGGTGTGAAAGATAGGACCGTGTTGATCATTTCATCCAGAAGGATCATTACTAAGCATAACTTACTTGGATGAGTCTGGAAAAAAGTTATGCAAATAGAATACAACATACAGGAGTTTAAAAACACTTTTGAAGATTTGTTCATCAAAGGCCTTCCATCATTTTGGGATGGTAATGGCTCATTATATAATAAAGAATACTATCACTCTCTCCTCATGCAATGCAGAATGTATCATTCTAAGTTTGAGGATATGGAATAAATTTTTAAAGGTCCTAGTCTGGTGGAGAATTTAGCTACAGATTTTGAGATTTTAAACAAGTTTAAAACAGTGAAGATCAACATTCCAGCCATGTCCTATGCTACATGCATTGACTTGGAGATTCTGATTAAAGAGATGATGGATTATGGAATCCCCTCTGATCCACAATGGAAAGAAATCGTGCGGTTGGGTAAGACAAAGTGCAACGCCCTCGGAACCAACAGATGATCTCCAGGTGTCACCAGTTTTGTAGATCTGGTGAAATCTCAGAGTGAGACATATGGCACAGAATAAGTCGAAAAGTCAGAGAAATTCTTCATGATTTTGAAAATTTTTCTTTTGATAATTATTGTAAATCATTTCGTATACCGAAACTGTCATCCGAAACTGCTACAGAAGCTGAAACGATTTAGTTTCAATTAATTTTTATCAAATTGTATAAGTACTAAGAGACTTGAATTGATTAATGTTGGCAGAAGTGAAAGAGCACCTTTTGGTGGTATCATACTCTATTTTTAAATTTTCTGAATCTGAATTGAATATAAATGCAGAAGATTTTGAAGTTTCTATGAAAAGATTCAAACGGGTGGTGATATGAGCTTTGTTTCCCTTCATCGTATGTATTTATTGTAACCTATCATTTCATTTACATTTTTTTCTGTTTAAATTGGAGAGATTAAAGGCCTATAATTTGTCTTGTGACGTTCTTGGATTAAGTAATTCAAACTATGTGATTGTCTTCTTAACTTATTAAGAATTCATTTCAGTAATGCTCTAATGCAGTTATTTTTTCTCTTTATCTTACTACACTCTTTTGAATTTAAGAATAACTCAGATTCATCGTCTCATTTAGCCTTTGTCCTCTGGAGAGTTCTATCAGTCGATGCATTGTTTCCTTTCACTTTCATAATTTAGACTCCATAGCCCATAGTGTTCCTCCCCTTCTTTGCCATCAACTTTATAAAAACCTCCAAACAAACCAAATATAGCCACTGATTTCCATAGATATACCTAGTGACATGAGAGATCCCTCTCTGAGTTGAGTAGGCTAGTGCCTTAGCTCTAAAGCTGGTTGAAATAATTACCTCTATCGTTTTTCTATTCAGCTAGACAAAATTTATAGAGTTCTAATAGGAGAAATGAAAATAGAGTTGAAACCCAACTCAAGACCTCTGAAGCACTGACCATACCACCTCAACCCTAGAATAAAAAAAAGGTTAAGAAAGAAGTGGACAAAATGATTGTGGCAGGACTTATTTTCCTAATCGAAGAAGCAAAATGGATTAGCCCCATAGTTATCTAGAGTAATAAATGCACATAATACATTCATGTTTGTGTGGATTACAAGAGTCTGAATTCTGCATGTGTGCATGGGCTATTTCCAACACCTTTCACTGGTGAAGTATTAGAGCAAATTGTGGGAAAATAATCATATTCATTTATGGAAGGATTATTAGGATATCATCAAGTCAAAATCATAGAGGACGACAAGAATAAGACTACATCCATAACCAAATGGGGATCATTCACATATAATGTAATTCCATTTGGTTTGAAGAATGCCCCTGCATTTTTCTCTCGAATTGTGATAACAATGTTTCAAGAATTCATCCACAAGTTTGTAGAAGTATATATGGATGATTGGACGGTGTACAACCTATTAAATGATCATATTGGGATACTCTGGTTAATTTTTGATAGATGTTGTGAGATGAAGATATCTCTAAAACTAAGAAAGTGTATTTTCTATGTATCTCATGGCAATCTCTTAGGCCATATTGTGTGCAGAGAAGGAGTCTTGGTAGATCCATCTAAAGTTGTGCTCATTTTGAGTAGGCCACCACCTCCAAGTGCCAAATTGTTGTTCTCCACACTGCGACATACATGATATTACCACACATTCATCATAAAATATGCAACTATTACAACACCCCTTGAGAAATTTTTGAATAAGTATGAATTTTTCTGATGGACACTAGAGTGTGACAAGGAGTTCAACATTCTCAAAGAGAAATTGAGTAGCGCACTGATCTTGATATTTCCCAATTGGGAAATTGAATTCCATGTACATGTGGATGCATCAAGCATTTCCCCAGGAGCCATTTTAGCGTAACCAAGGGAAGGGAATATGTAACACCCTATCTAATTTTACAGTATAAAACTATCAAAATATGAGTGCAACTACACAACCACAAAATGGGAAGGTTTAGCTATGATTTATGCATTGAAAAAGTTTAGACAATACTTGTTAGGATCACATTTCAAGTTTTTCACCGACCATCCTGCATTGAAGTACCTAGTCAATACACCAGTATTGGAAGGAAGAATTTGCAGGTGGCTATTGTTTTTTCAAGAATTTTCGTTTAAAGTAATTGTCAAACTAGGAATATGAAATGTACGTCCAGATCACCTTTCTAGGTTGGAGTTAGGGGAAAGTGGCAGGCAGTGTATGATCAGCTCCTGGACGTGAACTTGTTCCGGATTAAGGCCATTCTAATGTATATTTAAGACATTGTTTTCTTCCTTGGTACAAGGACCTACCCATAAATGTACTCCGCAACCCAGAAGCAACATATGGTGGTTCGCACAACAGACTATCAATTGATTGCCAAGAAAATTTATAAATTGGGACCCGAAAACATCCTGAGAAGATGTGTCTTGGACCATTCAAGGAAAGATAACCTGTGGGAATTCCATAGAGGAGTTGCGGGAGGACATGTTGGAGGTAAGGAAACTCCACATAAGGTAATTCATGATGGATTATGGTGGGCCATGTTATTTAAAGATTCCAAGGAATGTGCTAGATATTGGGAAAATTTTCAAATATTAGGAAATATGTCACACAGAGATGAGTTACCCCTTCAGCAAGTCAGAGCACTTCAAGCATTTGAGAAGTGGGTCATTGATTTTATTGGACCGATCAACCCCTCGGCTAAACACTCCAAGTCCAAATATATAATTAATGCAACTGATTACCTTACAAGATGGGATGAAGTATATGCAGTCCAAGACTATTCTATAGGTACAATTTCTATATTTATCTTTGAGAATTTTATCACTCGGTTCGGATGTCCTAGAAGTCTAACCAGTGATCAAAGCACTCATTTTATCAATAGTACAATTGAAACATTTACAATTGAATTTATTATACAATATCATAAGAGAAACCATTACCATCTGCAAGCTAATGGTACGATAAAGGAATTCAACAAAATTATGGAAAGAGGACTCACAAAAGTATGTTGCACAAACCATGAAAATTGGGATGATAGAGTTCTAGCAGTCTTGTGGGATTACAAGACTACCATGAAGAAGTTACATATATATTCCCCATTTCAGTTGGTCTATGTAAAATAAGTTGTTGTACCTGCATAATTTATCACCCCTAGTATTTATATAGCACATGCTACACACATGACAGATGATGAATCATTTGTGCAGAGGATTGCAAACTTGCAAGAACTTGATGAAGCAAGATTTTTAGCATATTTTTATCAGAAATTTGAGAAGGCTAGAAATAAATCTTGGCATAATAGGCATATTAAGTCCAAAATATTTGTGAAAGAGGATAAGGTACTCCTATATGACAATCGATATCAGAAAAATCTAGGCAAGTGTGCATGCATTGGTTGGGTCCATTCATAGTTGCAAAAATCCAACACTCTCGTGTAGTCAAGCTCGCACAATTAGATGGTATCCTTCGACCAGGATGAGGAATGACACTTGCATGAAACCCTACATTTCTCATTATTGAACCAAAACAATGTTTCTCCAGTCCAAAGGAGCATGTACAATAGTTAGATTTTCATTTTCTATTTTTTTTTAATTCAGTTTATAAACGTCAGAGTGTGCATTTAATGTGCCACGACAAATATTCTTTTTTAGTCTAAGCATTGATTTTGTGTAAAACTAATTAATCATCTGCACAAGATCGGAAGAGACATGATTACATTAAATGAAGCCATTTAATATGATGGGGACCCCCATTGTGGTCGGAAGGAGGTAGAATCTGAGCTCGATCACAACCCATGTGCCACACATACCCAGTCCAGTCATAAACTTTATGACAACGACCGTAACCTATCATAAATTTATGTTAAGACATAAAGGCATGATACGTGTAGATGGAAAAAATATACTTGACGTTCTTCCCAACTGTTAAAAGGATAAGCTCCTAAGATCAACCATGTGCATGTTGGTCCATTCATTAAAATCCAAGATCAGTTGATAGATCCTACCCCGTTATCCGTCCCTTTAGACACATAAGGCTAAAAATGCATTTATGGCCTAACCATGAAGGTATTTATGTGCACTTACAAAATATTTTCGATTACCGAGTTATAATACCCCATCAATACATGTGAAAGTATCACTGTTTGTTGTTAGCGAGATTTTGAATTTTTTGCTATTGCGCATCCCCTAAGAGATTTTTGTTCTCCTGTTACAAATATGACCCCGATTCACCCAACGAATCAACAATTCATATCTACCACTCTGAGAGAAATAGGAGGCCATAATTCAACTCCAAAATAAGCAATCTCAGATGAACCGTATGATCCTCAGATCGATATCTTCAGGGGTGTCAAAGGAAAGATAGAGAAAGTAAATCTCTTAGACCTTGATTTGGTAGAACAAGTGTGTTTCCCACAGATGAAAATTGATGTGTTATGGGATTTTTTTCCCGATGAAATCAAAGGCATGCAATTTGTCCCTAAGCTTGAATTTATCAATCTATTCAACTCCGCAATCATGAACCTCAGAGACTTACCGGTCTTCGGGACCATTGGTGAGGTTGCGTGATGCGTGACATTCTTGATTAGTCAAGTGCATGACAAAATTATATGGCTCAATCGGAGGTATTTGATTCATGCATATGACATCCACCAACTCACTGACTTATCTCTCAAGGATGAAGATGTCGCCAAAGTATTCCAAGGCCCGAGCAAGCACGAGAAAAAGAAAGGCGAGGTTAGCCTGTATGACAAGTTCCACACACAAAGAGGTAGTCAAACAACAAGGGTTGACCCAATTATTCCAGAAACAGTTTGAACAACCTGCTATGTAATTGCAAGAAAGGTCATGCATTCCTATTACAAAGATGAATGCACTTTAGATGCACTTTCTGTAGCTAATTTTTGCACAAACGAAGTTGTATTCAACCGGTGCAATTACCTACTAGAGGAACTTTTGGTAGCTTGTGAGGAAGCTCAGGAGAAAGGTGGAACCTTTACATATGGATACCTACTAATAGCCTTTTCCATGTGGAAATGGAAATCGCCCATGGGGAGATAGTTGGCATTGGTAGACAAAGGTCTCCTTGCCAAAACATTTGAACCTTGGAACCGAAGGGCGGATCAAGAGAACCAAGAATTAAAAAATGTCACTTTCTCAAAGTGGTAAAATATATTGATTGACACAACTCAACGGTGGCACATAACAGAAGAGTTGTTTAACCTGACCACCTGAAATATCACCTTTGGCTTGAACCGCCACAACACTCTTGTTTTTCTGAGGCATACAAAGCTAGAATACTTCCAATTGAGGTTTCTCCCTTTCTTCCTGGATGAGGAAAAATTTGAAAAAGAAGTCATGTTGTGGACTTGAGTTAAGCGCAACCCACACAAATATGGCATGCACTACCTCTTTCCTACAGAGCTCCTGAAGAAAAAAGGGTGTTGAGGAAAAGATATGAAATGATATTACTCAAGCAATTTCAGATATTTCTTGGCTAAATCAATATAGACAAGAATATCACACTATATTTATAGCCATTAAAATTGGTATCCTAACTCACAAGTATAGCTTACAAGTGCTTAGGATTTTTTTTTCATAATAGAAGCTTGCTGAAAAATTCATTATTTATGTAATTTTGTGAACACAACAAATGATGAAATAAATATAGAAAAATAAGTAAAGAGACCAAGTCAATAATCAAAATAGATGAGACATAAGGAAATCCTTTATTTTATTCCAATTCATCAAAGAATCATTCTCTTTACAAAAATTCTTATAGAAGTTTTGGACCAAAGTCAATCTTAGATGTCCCCGATGAAACATACAAAAGGACTTCTGATAGAAAATAAAAAACTGAAATTTAAAAGTTGGATACGATTGCCACATATTGTTTTCCACTCGATTCTGCACAATATCCTTTTTCAGTCATGAAAACTAATTCAGAAATAGACAAGTCTACACAGACTATCAAAGATAGATCGACACCTTTGAAAAACAAGTGTCTAAATGATGTAATTCAAACCTGAATCTTGGTTTCTACAACGAGACCCTTCTATCTAAAAAATAATTAGGATTGTAATAAATTAAGTAATGAATGAAAACTGAACTATCTCAACACAAAATCAAAGAGCCAACCTTAGTATGCTTCTCCTTTTATTCTCCTCTTGTTCCTCCCTTTTCTTTTTTCCTTTAAACAAATTAGAATTGGTTGAAGTAGTTGAACTACTTCATTAGTTAAGTTAACTAAAATGCAACCAACTTTTTAGTTAGGGGGAAAAGTAATAAATCATAATAAGGTTTTTAAATAAATAATAACAAGTAGGTGGGACCCCTTGTGACTCCCTTTATCTTTTAACAATCATAACACAACTAGTTAATTAAATAAAACATCCCTCCTTGTGACTCCCATCATCAAATCCATATTTGACAATTTATCTCAATGATATTTGAAATTATTTTCAAAATATATTTCTCATATATCCAAAAATAACATACTATCCAAAATTTTTGAAGTCAACTATCATCAACAATAATATAAAAACTTAAAATCCATATTTCCTACTTTGGGAGGCAATCCTTTCCTTGTTGTTGTTTCCACCTTTTGATTTATTTGAATTTTCCTTAGGCTATGTGGAGCCTTTAGAACTAATCTCATTGATCACATGAGAGAAATCATCCCTCAAATGCATGCGGGAGGACATAGATTTATCAGAGCCATTGGAGGGTGAGGAAGGGGCAGCAGTGGCTTTACCCTTGTCATGGGCATGATGGGACTTAGTTTTCAACCTTTTACTTGCATGGGAAGACTGAAATGGTGAGTGGACAAGGGCATCTTGGATAATCTCATTGATAGGCGGGGGAGCAGGTAAAGGAAAATTGGGCTAGCCATGATGTTGGGAGACTGTCGAGTGGACAATCTCTTGCCATCCATCGTTTTCAGGGACCTATGGTTGCAATGAGACATGACGGGGCACGAGAATACCAGGGACTTGTGGGGCTTGGAAGGGAGGCCTTTTAGGCATAGATTGGACCACTCCTTTCCCAAAGCAATTAAAAAAATGAGCTTGGAATAACTGACCTAACTCTTGTGATTTTGCATCAAAGTGTATGGATAATATTGGCCTTCTTGGGCCTTTCCTCCAATAACATCTTCCTCAGTTGCCTCTGCCATGGCTACCTTGGCTGAAAAATCTCATTCATGTATGCATGATTGATTAGCAAATTATTTCTTTAACAACCATACATGACAACTCTTTTAAAAATATGAAATAATGTTTGGCTCAACAACATATTAGACACATGCAATCCAATCCATACAAATTGTTTCACTGTTGTTAATGAGTAGGGGGTGGAAAAAGGTCCTTGGATATGTGAGGGGTTTGTATTGAGCGAAAATTTTTAAAATGAGGGGAAAAATAACATGATTACTGCTCATAGACAACAAACAATAAACTAAAATGTAAACCAAATAACATATCACTATAATCCATCGTTGTGATCTAAAAATATCACAATACAGAGCTCCTCTTAACTGTAATTAAATTTTAGGAACATAGAGTGAGTAATGAATATGGGAAGGAAGGAGGATTGAAATTAGCTAAAAGTGAAATAATGGTAGGGAAAGAGAGTGGATATTGTTCATAAAATTAATTGAGTAATTCCATAAAACAATTCTACATTAAATGAAAAAGATCCAACACTAACCGAATAGTCACTATGATCAATTAAACAACTACTTTGTATAATTTAATCATTTATGTGTATTAACTTTCTCACTGTTCGCAATTAATTTTTTAACACAGTTTCATAAAACTCAAAATAGTATGCCTTCCAAAACAACCTGTACAAGAGTTATGTTTCATCTCATTTGTCATATTTAATATTTAAAACAATTTTCAAATGAACACATAGTCACATGTTTCCACTTTGTTTGACATCAAAACCTCAACCAATGTCCATGAATTATTTCCTCAAATAAAAAACAGACACAAAAATATTGCCTGAATCCATTCCTCTAATCAATTTAATAACCAAATTGCAATGAAACCATACTGTTATAAAACCCATTCCCATCTTTGATGGTGCAACCAAACAATATACATAGTCATATACAGTGGACAACCAAGTCACAACTATCACAATTTTAAATTGCAATACTCCCTATTGGGAATTAAAACACACAGTAACAACAACCATTATTTCAACTAAACCATTTTGTAGGAAACCCACACAGACCAATGCATCATGCAAGAAGCATCGTTGTGACTTAATAAACCATAAACTAATGCTGGGTTAAAAATCCAATTGTCATGACATAAGAGACACTGACTGTGTATCAAATTCCATGTCTCAAATCAACCAATTAACCATGCAGAGCTATCGATTCGACTGTTATAATAAACAATGTAGTGAGTAGATACCAATAATCAAAACCATGATCAATTCTATTAATAGAGATGAGCCAACAATCAACCACTGTCAATGATACTCCACCAACTCATAACAATCAACAATATACCCGACATGATATAACTACCTCCATTTATTAAAAAGGCTTTGAATAATCAATGGTTCACTCTGTGGAACCAACACAGGGAGACTAGAGTTGACCTCCAACAACATGGTGGACACAGAGGCCATATCACCAATAGATTTGCAAGACAGGGTGACATTTCACCATGTAGGAGAGACTATGAACATAAGAGCAGAGGCTTCTCATTGACCTATAATAACACCGAGAACACGCAGGTAATAACCCTTATGGATTTCCCCAATCAACCTGAATAATGTTGATATAAAACAGGGCCATGAAAATAAATCAACCTTAAAGAAATACCCTTAGCATAATATCCATCATAACCAACTACACAAACATCAATAGCATAAATGATACATAGTGACCCAAGGTGGTTCGAAATCAAACCCAACAACCCCATAACAACAAATATGATTGGTCATGGTGACATGAACTGTGTGGAGACAACCATAAAGTTTGGAATGAATGAACCCTTCAACAAAAATCCATAAGACAACAAAGAACCTTCATGGCTTCCACCACACAGAATCATCAATGAAATCGAGACTTCAACTATCCAATCTTTTCATTTACAATGAATACACATGACCAACCATTCCATAGAAATATCACAAGTTTACGTAGTTTCCAGTCTCAAGGAAAGCATAGACCAATACATCACCAAGCCAATATCTATTTCATAACCAGAGTGAGTTCATGAATGGCGAAAAGACATACTTGTAACCAAAAATCCTTAAAAAAGTGATCTGGGTTGAGCAATTCTTCTCTCACCTAAAAATCGGAGCTTAACCACAATGAAAAACAATTGAACAATAACCAAGCTAGGGTGAAATCTAATGGGAGAGGTATGGAGGGATGTGCATTAAAATAACATCGCTTCCATCCTTTACTCATTCAAGAACTTAGCACATGACAACCAACCATCAATTAATCCATTGCATCGAAACTAACATCCATTACTTGCCAAATGTGCCACCCTATGTCAAATTAACCATTGCGAAACATACCATAACACATATCGAATGTGACTTCATATAAATAAATACATTGCATAGACATTAACTCTGTTAGTTAGGACTAACAATAATCCTTTTAACTTCATTTGCATATAATGTAGCATAGCATAGTATAGAATAGGATAGCTCCTCTAGATTTATTCCATATTTCTTTTATCTTTTGTCATGACTAACATGTGTTTTGTGCAAGTGTAACACATAATAGATCATGGTGCCAATAGCATTGAAATAACAATGCACATAATCCATCATGACAAGGAACTAAGAATTTAGAGTAACGAAACCCACACATAGCATGCATTATCCATCTTCTATTTGTCACAATTAGAACCCGTATTTCACCATCAATAATGTAGAGCCCTGTAAGCAATGTCGAAAAAGAATATAAATATCAAATAAGAACCTGATCCTCCAATCTTCAAGGGGGTCCCACCTACTAGTATTATATATCATTAGCTTATAAAGAATAGGCTTAGCAACACTTTGCGGGTGAAATCCTCGTTGTGATTCTTATCGTCAAGAAACTGGAAACTCCACAAGGAAACTTGTTTCCAACAGATTAGAAATCAAAAATCATGGTTTCACAGACCAAGAACAACAGATCAAGAAGATATAACCAGGATGATTATGCAACAGGGGGAAATGAGTGGATTTAATGGAAAAATGATCGGGAATTTAGGAATAACTCATGAAAAATGTTAAGTACGAGGGGGTTTATCCCTGTATGCATAATCATTCAACCATAACTTGATCTTTATTTAAAGGAGAAAAAATTGTGGATTTGATATTTTAAATTCTCAAATGGATGAAGAAATGGAGAGCATAGACGGGAGATGAACACTTTATTTAAAATATAACAGTGAAAGAATATAACAAATTCATGTTCTTTCAGGGGGAACATCGTAAAAACGATGTAAGATTGATTGTTATTGACTAACAATATCTTGCAGGAGTGTCACTGGGGCATAACTCATCTAACATCTTATTCTTGACCAAAACCAACTAAAAGATGAAAAAGTGATAAAAAACCATAACAGAATTAAAATTGCAAAATTTAAAACAATAGAAAATAGAATGATAGAAATGTAAAAGCAATAGGAAATTGTTAAAAAAAAGAAGAAGAAATCAACTATTGTAAAGTAGAAATGAAAAACAGTGGAAAAATGAAAGAAGAGATAGAATACTAAAATACAAAAACACCAAATAGTGTTAGAACTTTTCAAGTTGGTCCCACGTAATGTTTCAAGTGAGAACCGTTAGTGGTGTAGGAAAACAATCTCTCATGTAAATCTTTTATAATGTAAGAGTTAGTATCTGAGATGAAAGAAATTTTGAAAGGTTCCAGCCATAATTTTTGAAACCCTAAGGTAATTAATATCCCTTTGACATATATAATTAGACCATCAAGATAGATATGAATACTGATCAATTCGTCAAGAGTTATTTGTATAGGTATTGTAAAAGTGGTAATTGCATCAGGCAAGACATAAAGCATACATTCATAAGTCACGGTACCCCAATCGGTGATAAAGATGGTTTTGTAAACATATTCCCCTTTTACCTTGATTTTATTGTAACAAAAAAAACTATCGAATAAGGGAATAATCTGTGACCTTATAACTTGTTGTAGAATCACTTCCATATTAGGGGGAAGAAAGTGATGCTTCATAATATCCCGATTGAAGGGGTGAAAAATGCTAATATGATCAGTGAAATTTGGAACATGTACCAATTTGGAAACCTATCTAGGGTACCTAACTAGAAAGGAGATTCCAACCTTCAAGGATTTTTCCAACTCCCCTCGAATAGTTTCTTCCAAAGCAAGGTTGATATGTCTTTTTTTTTTCCTAACTGGTTCTATTCTTTCCTTGATGTGGATGACATGCCATATAAGACTAGGATCAAAATCACAAAGATCCTCATAATACCAAGTGAAAACATCTTGAAATTGACCTTGTAGCTTGGAAAACTTCATCTTCTCTTCATCAGAACATTGGACCCCTATTTTAACATTCTTTGGAGACTCGAGTGTCCAAATGTTCAAGGAGATGGTTTCACCCACCTTCCTTTTCTACTCCTCTTATTTCTGTTTCTCTCTATTTCCTACATCACTCGATGAAAACGAACTCTCTAGAGGAGTCAAGCCTTTAAGAATATTGTTATCTTATATGGATATAGTTTCCTTGGGATTAAAAAGTTCATTTTGAATGAAAGCACAAATTATCTCATTGTTAGGGAAGACCTACCAAGATTCTATATTGTCAGGGATATGCAAATGATATAGAGATTGAAAAGTACAATCTGTTCTGCGTGGCAAAAGTTGTCGATTAGGAGAGGCTACAAAAACAACTAACCAATCATCCATTGAGTTAAAATCTCCCTTAACATGAGTGATGTTGAAAGATAATAGGTTTGAGATAAGTGCCCAAATAGTCTGGGTGTATCATTTCATCAACTTGTTGCTAGGGGAGTAAATCTTACATACAATGTTCACAACAAGCTTAAAATATCAAAAAAATGAAAGGTGACCACAACTAATATTATAGGAATTTTCAATGCCTAATAAGAAAGCTTCAAATTCAGTGACATTGTTCATGCAAAAAAACTCCAACCTATAAGAAAAGTTATGGACTTTCCCTACAGGAGAAATCAATATAATGCCAACTATGTTACCTTCATTAGAGAATGAACCATCAAAGTGCATGAACCACATACCATCATATAAATCAATTTGTTCCAAGGAAATTTTATCCTCCTCGGCAAAGATGGAATATAGTCCTAGTTCCTCTTCGATAAAGTTCACATTAGGTTGTGGGACACTCTCTATGTAAGGTAAAATCCTTCCCTCTCTAAGGACTGCAATGTTTTTACCATTCTGAGGAATCGATAAATGTGTCCCGTCGAGTGAGAGGTATCCACCCGTTAAATCTTTCCAATCTCTTCCCAAGATGATTGAGTAATTGCTTAATGGCATATCAATTACCTGAATACTAAGGGTTGTCCTTATTTCAGGGTGTGCACACAAAACTGAGGTCACATATTTAATCTCACCTATGGTCATTTGTTGTAGACTATTGTAGGAGAGCATGCTTCTGGAGTTTTCATTTGTACAAGATAAGCCTATATCTTCCATAATAATCTTCGACATAGCACTTGGGCATGAACCACCATCAATGAGGAAACAATGGGTAATATTATCCATGATATTTACAGAAATATAGAAAGGGGGATTTTTTACAGGGTATCTAAAGTTATGTACACCTACTTTATTTACAGACGAATCCTCTTTGTTCACCTCTTCAGAGAGGTTGGCTACAAAGGAATATTTTTCTTCCATGAATTGTTTCAGATGCCTCCGTTGTTCAGGGATGAAAACCATGTCCAGAAGAGTTTCATTTTCTTTGATGTTGGCCAACTGATTTAGGATATTGTATTTGGAAGAGGGGAGAGAGGAAGTAATTGCTTAACTGTCACGAACTTTAGGAAATTGAACAATAGCATCTTGTGAGGATGAGCTCGGGCTAGAATAATTTTGGGGAGGATCAAATTTTCCTTTGGGAGCATAGGATCTGTTCCTAGTATTGATGATCATGACATCTTCTAGCTCTCCAAAATCTAGGAAAATGATGGTATTCTCTTTTATTTTACCAAAGATCTTATCTATGGCACTCTTCCTTACCTCACATGTGGCTTCCTCGTGGTGTTCCTCACAAAATTTACACAAAATTTGGGGCAAGATATATTTAGGATGAAAATGATTTTCAATTGGATTCCTAAAGGGGGGTTCATAAGAGGATGAATCTCCAGGGGTGAGAGGGGAGACATCTCCTTTTCTCTCATGTGATATCATACGATTATTCATATCTTCGACTAGCTATAAGTGGGCATACATGTCTGTCTGTTTAACCGACTCTCCCTGAGGAAGATCTGTTTTTTCAAGTTGTTCTTCATACTCTAAACAAGTATGCATAGTGGAACCGAGGTTATCAATGGATTTTTCCTCAAGCCTATGATGATAAGTGGAAGTTAATGAATTGTAGTAATACATGAAAGAGGCTTGGTTCTGATGTCAAATGAGTTCATGGATTTGATTGTATAACTTAGTGAAATGAAATTTGAAGGACTTGATGGTCTGACCATCCTTATAGGTGATGTTATTGTATTCTCATAACTTCTCGGTTGGAATTTTGGATTTTTCATAAGTGGATCTAAACCAATAGATTAACTCCTCCCAAGTAGACAAAATATTAGCTCGAAGGTCAAAAAAATCAGCCCCAGCCTTTCCTTCCAAGGAATTGACGAATAAGTGCATGCAAGTATTGTTGTCATTGGCTCCTATATTGTGACAAGCACTAGAAAATGTTACCAGGTGTTTATATCTAGTGACAATGTTATTTCTTGAAAACCTAGGGAGATGATCTTTGAATTTAGCAAGTGGATGAGTAGCAGGTGCTAGGTAAAGAGGAGAGGACACATGCCACGGTGTAGTTGTGGTGTCTTCTTCAAACTCAAAAATCCCATACTTTTTAATGAATTTGGTGGGATTTGTGGTACATTGGATAGGGATATGGTGGATATATAAGCTACCAATTGTTGACGAAGCTGAAGACTGAGAGGAGGAAGCACTTCCAGTGCCACCAGAGCCACCACTAGATTCCATCTTATGGATGATAGGTGAGGGAGAGAAAGGAAAACTAAAAAAATCAGACAAAGTTCTCCTTAGATCACCTTGTTGGGTTGACAACACAATGTTCCTTCTTCCTATTTCAACAATAGGATTAATTTTAGGTGATAATCCTTTTCTTCTTCTAGAGACACGAGAGTCTAAGGACATGAAAGAAAGGACAAAACTGAAGGAAAAAGAAGGTTACTATTGATTTCTAGGTTGTCTACGTCTAGCTTCACAATGTTCCTGGGCACTAATATCTTGTTCAATTGCTGCCCATGAATGATTAAGCTTAGCATGAGTATTGGCAATGTCTAAAATGGTGTTGAACAAATTCAAATAAATGATGGTCTAATCTTGAAGAACGAGCTCAATATTGTGATACCTTGCAATAGGAATAATCATTAAGAAATAAAATAGTCAAAGAATAAAAATAAGAAAAATAGATGTATTCGATGATAATCAAGCATACAATTAAGGAAAGAGATATCAAAGATCTCCCCAGTATGGTCTGCAAATAAATGCTGAGGAAAAGATATGAAATGATCTTATTCAAGCATTTTCAGATATTTCTTGGATAGAGAAAGATAGACGGGAATATCACCCTAGATTTATAGCCATCAAAATTGGTATCCTAACTCACAAGTATAGCTTACAAGTGCTTTGGCTATTTTTTTTTTACAATAAAAGCTTGCTGAAAAATTCATTATTTATGTAATTTTCTGAACATAACAGATGTTGAAATAAATATAGAGAAAGAAGTAAAGACACAAAGTCAATAATCAAAATAGATGAGACATAAATCAATCCTTTATTTCATTCCAATTCATGAAAGAATCATTTTCTTTACAAAAATTCTTGAAGAAATTTTGGACCAAATTCAAACTTATATGTCCCCGATGAAACATACAAAAGGACTT
>JZKD02S1822185.1:126279-144486 GCA_000966675.3 Picea glauca
CACCGATATCCACCTGGATCAAATTTTGTTACACAGTATAGAAACAAAGAAGAGTCCAATAAATAATGAGATGGAAGAAGAGCTCACTAAAAAGTCCTCAAAGAATTCTAGCCACGAAACAAAAGGAGAAGAAAACAACTCTTCTAAGGACACACACATGAAAAAAAACAAGGCATCTATATGAAAGAAGAGAAAACAGTTGAATAACCTCAAAGGTGAATTCAAAAATATAAAACCCTCCACCTTCGATGGGGAATCAAAGATTGGTGAGGAAGCTGAACCTTGATTGTTGTACATAAACAAATACTTTCAAATTTATAATTAATCTAGTAATATAAAGCTTAGAATGACCATTTATAACTTAAAATGAAAAGCTAGTATTTGGTGGCAAGATTTGAAGCTAGTGAAAGGATTGAAAGAAAAACAGATGGAATGGTCAGAATTCAAAAAGAATTTCAAGAAACAATACCTATCAGAAAGTTATTACGAAATAAATGCCAAGGAATTTTGTGAATTGCAATTAGGATAAATGGCTATGGATGATCTGATTAATAAATTTCTAGATCTGTTGAGGTTTGTGCCCTATATCAAAGAAGATAAGGTAAAAATTCAAAGGTTCTTAAGTTGTCTACCATAGTTTTATAGACATAATTGAATTTGATAATCTTAAGTCTTTAAATTAGGTATTTAGAAAGGCCCAAATGTGTTAGGAACAATATAAATAGAGATATGAAACTCCTAAAGCTTGGAAAGATAAGAAGAGGGACAAATTAAATAAGTGCAAGAAAGGCTTCCAACTGATCTCTTTCTGTAACATGACCAAAGGATTCCAAAGGAAGGAATATCCTTCTAACTCACAACATACTCAAGGGGGAAATAAACCAGTCAATTTGGGATTCAAGAAGGTAGGGGAAAGTCCGAGAGAACCATTGAAATGTTGGGAGTGTGGAGAACCCCACCTACGAAGAAATTGTCCATGCTTAAACCCATCATCAAGGACTTCGGTGCACAATCTTCAAGAGGTTTCATCAATTGGAGATATTGGCAGAAGCATGCATACGATCAATGCATCTTTGGATGGAAGACAAGCAAATAATCAATCCACTATTGTGGAAATTGAAGGTAAAATTTATAACAACAATGTCTCTATACTTATTGACCCATGAGCTAGTCTAAGTTACATTTCTCCAAACTTAGTAGAATCGAACAAGTCAAAGAAGGTAAAACATGCTAAATCCTTGTTAGTACAACTAGAAACAGGAACAAAAAGAAAGGTAACATAATTTGTCTCTGATTGTGAAATCAATATAAATGGTCACAATACAAAGTTAAATCTGAACGTATTACCTTTAGGGTCATATGACATAATTATCGACATGGACTGGTTAGAATTACATAAAGTGATACTGAACTATTATGAAAAATATTACGTATACAAGAAAATAATATAGCAAGAACAATACAGGGAATCAAAAAACCAGTTTTTGTTAGACAAATATCAACAATGCAATTCAATAAATGTATTAATAAGGGTTTCAAAGTTTATGCTTTTCAAATAAATAACCCGTTTGAAAAAGAAAAGAAACCAAGTTTGGAAGACTTTGTAGTCCTTTAGGGGTTTAAAGATGTATTCGTAGAAGAGATACCATAAGTACCTCCAAGAAGAGAGATAGATTTCTCTATCGATCTACTACTTGCCCTGATATCAAAGGCACATTATAGAATGGGTGTTCCCGTATTAACAGAAATGAAAATTCAGTTACATGAACTGTTAGATAAAGAATACATCGGACCAAGTGTTTCACCTTGGGGAGCACAAGTTTTTTTTGTTAAAAATAAATATGGAATGCTAAGATTATGTATCGATTATCGTCAACTGAATAAAATGATGATTAAAAATAAATACCCTTTACCTAGAATCAACGATCTCTTTGACTAGGTTGGAGGAGCAAAAATATTCTCTAAAATAGACTTGAGATCTGCTTATCATCAAGTCAGGATAAAGGACAAATACGTAAACAAAACAATATTTAGAACACATTACAGAAATTATTAATTTGTAGTGATTTCGTTTGGACTAACTAATGCACCAACAACTTTTATGTGTTTGATGAATAGTATATTGACCCTGTATTTGGATAATTTCATGTTGATTTTTATCGATGATATAATAATCTATTCAACAATTGAATAAGAACATGAAAAACATTTGAAAATAGTCTTATAGACTCTTTATAGAAGATAAGTTGTATTCTAAGTTTGATAAATGTTATTTCTACCAAAGGAAGATACAATATTTAGGGCATGTAATATCAGAAGATGGCATTACAATAGAACCTGAAAAGATTAGATCCATTATGGAGTGACCTATTCCTAAAGATGTAGAAAACATAAGGTCATTCATGGTTATTACCTGCTATTGTTGGAGTTTTATTGAAGGGTTTTCCAAAATCGCCTATTCGATTACATCATCGTAGAAAAAGGGAACACAATTTAATTGGTTTAAAAAATGCCAAGATAGTTTTGATAAATTAAAAGGACTATTAACTATAGTGTCGATCCTTAAAGTGGAAGACCCAAATAAAGAATTTAGAGTTTGTGTGGATGCAAGTAAAGAAGGATTATGAGGAGTGCCAAGATAGGATGGAAAGATCATTTGTTGCGAATCACACAAATTAAAGGAACATGAATGAAACTACGTAACTCACGATCTAGTTAGCAATTGTAATTCATGCGTTAAAAATGTGGAAGAATTGTTAAATGGGAAGAACATTTCTATTACTAACAGATAAAAGTGGCATAAAACACTTGTTCAGTAAACCAGATCTCAATGCAAGACATGAAATATGGTTGATCTTTTTAAGTGAGTTCAATTTTGAAGTGTGATGCATTGAGGGAAAATAAAATAAAGTTGCAGATGCATTAAGTCGAAGGACCAATGAAATATATGAAGTAATTATCAACAAATTTGAATATGATATTGAGGATAGGATTAAATCTGCAAGTAGAAATGATGAAAATTACATCAAAACAACATAACAATTAAAAAGAAATGAGGAAAATCTGCAAAGTACAGATCTCAGTATAGATAAAAGTCAGTTGTTAAAATTCAAAAACAAGTTATATGTACCTAAATCTACTTAATTGATGATGATAATTCTTGATGAGTTACACAAAAACCCATATTTTGGTCATCCAGATACCAGAAAATGATTATAGCCTTAAGAAAATAGTTTTATTGGCCTAACATGGAAACTGAAACAACTGAATACTTGTCTAAATGTTTAGATTGTCAATAGGTAAAGGTTGAGCATCAACATCTGATAGGTTTGTTACAACCTTTTCCCATACCCGAATGGAAGTGGGAAATTATTTCAATGGACTTAATCATAGGTTTGCCTAAGACTCAAAGACAAAATGATTCAATTATGGTAGTAATTGATAAGCTAAGTAAGTCTGCACATTTTATAACTTTGAAATCTACTTACAAAGAGATTTATATCACTGATTTTTTATGAAAGAAATATTTAGGTTGCACGAGGTTCCTAAGATGGTGATTTCAGATAGAGATGTCAAATTTACATGCAAATTTTGGAAAGAATTGTTTGCAGGTTTAAAAACTAATTTGAATTTCAACACAAGTTACCATCCACAAACATATGGGAAAAAAGAATGAACGAATCAAATTATAAAAGACATGTTGTGAATTTATGTAAGGACAAAACAAACTAAGTGGGAAGAGTGTCTACATTTAGTCGAATTCACATACAATAATGGGTATCAAGCATCATCTAATATGCGTCCCTTCAAAGTCTTATATGGAAGGAAATGTACAACCTCGATCTGTTGGGATAATCTAGTTGACAGGATTATGGTTGGACCATAAATGCTCCAAGAAATTGAAAGTATGGTCAACAAGGTCCAACAAATCTTGAAAGAGGCACAAGATTGGAAAAAAAACTATGCAGATCTGAAAAGGAGACATCAGGAATTCAAAATTGGAGAGCATGTATATCTCAAAATTAAAGCAAGAAGAATCTCTATTAAACTATGAAGTTGTTCCAAGTTGGCACTAATATTTTTTGGTCCTTTTGAGATATTAACTCGAATCGGACCAGTGGCATATGAACTAACACTCCCTGCAAATTTAAAAGTTCATAATGTTTTTCATGTTTCACTATTAAAAATATATATTCATGATCCTACTCACATCATTGATTGGAATATGGTGCAAGTGGAACCATAAGGTGAGTTCCAAGAGGAATGTCGATGCATTATGTACAAGAAAGAAACAATACTTCGGAACAAATCCATTAACCAAGTAAAAGTGCAATGCAAGCACTTTAGTCCTGAGGAGGCTACTTGGGAATTGCAAGAAGATATGTGAAAATATTATCCAATTATGTTCCAAGAGATGATTTGAACACTGGGGACAATGTTATACTTAAAAGGGAGAGGATTTGATATCCTCGAATTATTCATAATTAAGATATTTCAAAGTTGTTATTCTCAAAATAAATTTCCATTTTTGCAAATTTGAATTTTAGATTTTTGAAGTATTTAATTATTATTTTATGACTGTTGGAGGAATGTTTGACTTGCCAGTGTCATCTTTTTATGGACACATGTATGAGAAAAACATTTTTAATAAATTTAATGTTGGAGAACAGATGGAACAACCAAGTAAAAATAATTGACTATGACTCCATGAGTGGGTAACAGGGTTGAGTTAACTTAGAGCTGATTTTTACAAGGTTTTGAAGTTGAGTTTTGTCACTCACAACACCTAGAAATAAGTTATTTGTAAATATGTGAGTTTTACAAGGAGGGAAATGAATGAAAAGTCCTAGGAATGATATAAAAACAACATATGTGGGAGGAAGGATGCTGCTTAGTATGTTGGGGAAAATAAATTGTTTTGTTGTTATGAGCACATCTGGTGTTACACAAACATTTTTCTGAATTGTTCAGTGAGACAGAGGCTAAAGAGTGATGCTCAATTTTCCCTTATGGAGTCATGGTCACGCTAGGGGGTGATCAAGAGAAGTATATGTGGTTGTTCTACATATACAGTTGGGTGGAACGTGGTTATTCCATTTGTTTCTCAACATCAATTGCTCAGATATGTATATTAAATATATACTTTCTTTTTTTAAAGGGTTATATATTTGATGTTATATATATATATATATATATATATATATATATATATATATATATATATATATGAATGATAATCTATGTAAGTGTGCCTCATGGCCTTGATATATTTGTGGAAATGTCCACTATTTAAATTACTGGTTAGTATTGTTTTTTCTTAAGTGTTATATGTTTAATGGATACATATATAGATAGTAATATGTATGGTTATGCCTCATGTCCATAGTAGATTTATTGATTTTACTACTTCTTAAATTACCACATACAAAATAAACTACTTCAGAAAAGAAACAAGTGAAACCGATGCAAACAGATTTTATAGAAGCAAAATAAGTAAATTATGTAGTCTTACTTCTTCTTATATAATTCAAACTAGTGAAGTAAATAAAGATTGATGCAATCTTAATGGATTACAAAAAACATTATTTAAAAGTCCCATATATACATATATATTTATATACATTCAAAAAATTGGTTATATGATACAATAAATCTCAGAGATCGTTATGACCAAATTCATCTATGCAGATTGGTAGGTGACTGTTCTATACATAGCCATTGTAGCTTTCCACAAGTAAAATATGAATGCAGACATGGTTATACATGGATCCGAAACGTCGACAACCAGATGTCTTAAATACTGTGGTTCTTCCGACAATCTTCGAATGGTTATACATGTCGAATAAAACTCTGGTAACTTTCAAAAGAATATTTAAACAACATCAATTGTCTATAACAGAGGTAAGCGAACATAAATATTTGCTTTGAACTATGAAAGAAATTCTCAGCAAGAGAGCATGCTGGAGTGGAACACGTAGTACCTTTTCCAGGATGGATGTTCCCCTTCACAAAATCGTGGCATCTGAGTTTAACATACAAAAGGGAAACCAATATAGGATTATGATACCATATAATTATATTCAAAGGAATAAGATAAATCAATATGAGAAAGGACAGGTATTTATCTCGAGACTGACCGTCCCTTCGATCCTCGTGAAGTGAAGTTCGTGACTCAAGAGGAGGAGTGCACGAACAATAGGCTAATGGGTTCCCTCGCAAGAAAATGGATCCATCATAAAAAAATATATCCATAAACTTAAACCAAATAAAAATTACAGAGAGTAATAGCAAAGTTTAGTTACTGTGAAGCCCCATAAAGAGATAAAATTGTTACGGTGAGTAATTGTAAAGAATTGTTACAGTGAAGCATTTACCAGTGCTATATAGAGTTAAAATTACATAGAGTAATTTGAAGAACCGTTACAAAGTAGTATTTCCAATGCTAATATAGAGGTAAGAATCACAGAGGGTAATTACGATAAGTAGTTACAAAGAAGTACATACCAATGCTAGTATAGAGACTAAGTACCAAAAATATTTGTGAAGATTGGTTATAGAGAATAATCACCGAAAACCCAGTATACGTCTAACTACAGAGACAACAACAAAGAATTTAAAGGATATAGATCTACAAGTATTTCTTCATAGTACATTGATGTATTTTCAAATTTAGGAAACCGAAATATCAATTGAAAGAATTACAAAGATATCGATAACCCTTGAAGAAGATAGATCTATATGTTTCCTCATCGAACTTTGGAAGAGCTCTTAGTTAGGGAGATAAAAATACCAATGAGTAACTGCAACAGAATAAATATATCATTTAAAGAAACCATTGTACCAACATTACATCCCACAAAGTGGACTGATATTGAACATAAAGAAGCTACACAAAAACCATCAAGGATCACAATATAACTGTAATACAACAAGCATAGAGGGTTACGGTCAAGTCCTAGAAACCCAAAGAATATATATATATATATATATTTGACGGTTAAGTATAATGGTTAAACTTTGGGCTATGTCATGAATTGGCTTGATGGTTGAATATGGAGAGGGAACAGGCTGTATGGAAGAACTCAAGAGCATATGACCAAGTCTCTTTCCCACAATCCAAACCTCATAGTCAATAGCTCACGGGATTATTAACACCCTTCTTTAAACATTAACCGGGAGTGGAAACAAAACTTAAAGGACATAGTTATGTACCCAAAAAACACACAGTGGTACTCTGGCCATGGTTTTCGAACTCTTGGGAGAACTCAACAATACACAGGACAAGAGGCATAAAATTTAAACAGAGAAATAAAACATAGTATCATAGTCTCTTACGAATCCAAAGTTTTACGGGTAGAAAAACTTACCTGTTATGGATACATTGGAATTCCATATGCCTTCTGTTCTATCTATTTTATTCCTGAGTAGGCGCTACAAAGTAACCAGGTCGCAGGGAGAGATACATGGAGGAAATATTAACGAAAGACAAGTAAGAGGCTGAATGTTTCGAGCGTAATGGAACCTCTAACCCTTTGTTCGAAGTGCAAGGGTGATGGAGTATGCCCCCCCTGAATTCCATGTGAAACCAGTGTAGTGGAGGTATTGTATTGGGTGTTACACATTATTTTGGTCACCTCAGTGATCAACTGAAAACATGTGTTCATGTTCCCTAAAAATATTAAAAGATTGTTTCTCCATAAGAAAAGTGGTTTACTTTTCCTCTTTCAAAAATCATAACAAGGAAGGTCGTCGCACCCTGATATATGCATGGTGTGCGATGATGCCTGATCGTCACACTCTGCACTAAAATTGTACTGCGACATTGTTGCATGCTTCTTGTACATAGGGTGTGACAATGCTTAAGAAAAGGAAAAGACAAAATTCATGAATGTTCTAGAAGGGAATCTTCTAGAAGATGAGGTGGCCTCCGATCGGTTTGGATCTTACTCGCTTCTCTAATTTAGTGGGATCATCCTAATATCCTTATCCATCTCCATTTCGCACTATATAGAGAGGGATATCTCATGGAAAAGGCGAAGGTTGAATAGGCTAAGGTTTGCAAGGGCTTGCATATGCATGAAGAGTTCTACTACAGATTATTACTTGAGGGCTTTGCTTTAGTTCTCTAAGTCAGATTGTGGATCTTATTCATCAAATGCATTGGAGCAAGGTGTGTGTGTTGGAGAAAAGATCCATCGAAAGGGACCTTGCAACATCAAGGCATGGGTTGTATTCTCCACTTTCCATATAATATAATGCAACAATATATTTCTTCCCTATAAAGGTATCTTAGCTTTTATTGTATAATTCCTTAGTCATATACATAGAATTCATTGGAATGCATATTGTAACACCCTTCTCTTGTGCACACTGAGTGAACTTATTCTTTGAGGACACTTTCTCGCAAGTGATCTGGATTATTATACTATTAAGAATTTGATTTTGATTATGAGGCGTTATGGGTTGATGACATGTTGTTTTGCTGCATTGACATAGACAGGTGCTATTGACTCGGTTTTATTGAGTGTGTAGGATTTTGGACCTCGAGAATGAAGATGCATCGATGGAACCCCTTGGACTCTGGATCAAGTCGGGGAGTGAACTATTGGGGTTTGATTGTTTTATATTTGATATTAGTGCATCTGATTAGATGATATGATTATGGATATATTTCTGACATGATTCGTTGATGATGCAGGCTAACGATATCTTACCAACTAGACTCACATGTGGAGTAGATGGGTCATGCACGACTACCAAAGACATTGAGGAAGAGGTGTGGACAATAACCATGCCACAACCTAGTAGCACTTTGGCCATGGCTCGAACTATAGGTTAACAACTACCTAGTTCGAGAGGACCCACAATACCATGAGGGAAGATTGCAACAGTCTCTCACGATGATTCTAAGGGGCATGCAATAAGGCAGGGTCCTTATTCCTTAGAGGCCCTTAGTCTCCCACAAGATCACCTGGAGGAGTATTGACTCCAGGGGTTTTTGATGTCTACCAAGTTAGTCAAGAGGTGAGTGGCACCCTTGGAGCACGTGCTACATCCTGAAGGTCATGTTGTGCAAGAAAAATGGAAAGAGGTGAGTGGCACCCTTGGATCACATAGTGCGTCCTGAAGGGCATGTCACCCAAGGGAAACAGATGAGGCGAGTGGCACCCTTGGAGAACCTAGTGCGTCTTGAAGGGCACGTCGCGTTGTTAATTAATAATTGAATAAACCTATATGTCCTTAGGATGAATAACGTGATAAGAAAAATTTAAAACAATTTCCCTAATAAAATGTCACCCAGCCTCGAAAATTAAAATCTAGGTCTAGGTGAAACTTGCGGTAAAAGAAAAATATGTTTGTAAAAATAAAAAAATAAAAAATAAATAAAAATGTTAATCATCATTACTCATGTGTCGAGAAGGGGGTGAGTAATTCTTTTAATTTATAAAAATCTTTTGGGGGATAAAATTTTTAAAAAAAGGGGGAAATAATTGTTTTGTCACTTATACTAATTAAAATTTATTAATTAAAAAGGCAAAAGGGAAAAGGTTAATTTTCTACAGCTACCAAATTGAGTTTTAAATAAAAAGGGAAAGAGGGAAATACAAAATAATTAGGAAACTAGGAAAAAGAGGGAAACATAAAAAGAAAGGGGAAACACAAGGAAAAAGCAGAAAGTCTAACTTAGTAAGGTATCTAGCATTTAAGAAATTTCTAAATTAAACTCAATTAGTAAATTAATAAGGGGGAAAGTCATTAAAAATTGTAAGGGAATATGGGAACACCTAGGAGTGATTCTAGGAATTAGTTTAGGTGGGTGAGGGAAATAGGGGTAATTACTTAATTAACGAAATTAATTTATGGAGGAATGAAGGGGATGGGTGACACTTGTATGGGGAGGATTTGTATGGATTAAATTATTAAAATTTAAATTAAATGGGATTTTGGGAAAGTAAAGGACTTCGAAACTCTATATAATGGAGGGAGGAGAAGGATGATGGATCTCTTATGTTATGCGTATCTTTATGTTGCATAAATTTATACTTGACTGACTTATCTTGTGGGAGTTTTGATGCCCATATTGATGAGCAGTGGTAGCTCGGCCTTGCGAGGCGAGCTGGGATCTAGCGGATTCTCTGGTTAGTGTGTGTGGCCCCTTTTCTTTTCGGGAGGCAAGGGGGAAGAAGAGTACCCCTAGTGTTGGCTGGGAGGTATTGGTGAAGTCTCATTGGCCGACAAGTGGGAGTTGCACGGAGCGCACGGGACATCAACACAGAGCGGGCAACTTGGGCTACAATATGCTTCCTTTATTTATACATGGTAGATTGTTAGTATGATTTAATGCTTTTAGTTCTGTATGTTTAATTGGATAAAGAAAAATATTGTCTTATCATTCTAGTTGATGACTGAAATCCCCCCCATAGCCTTTAGCTCGATGTTGATTGATTCCCATGGCCTTCGATCCCTGCTTGTCTTGATCGTCCTATTGTTTATTGATTTGTGATTATTGTGGTTTATTTTTTCCTTCATTCCTAGCTCATCAGTCCATGCCTAAGTAGTCTTCCAGGAGTCGGATCTACGGTTGTCACTTTGGTGTTAATAGACCTATGGATCCAAATTCCTTGCTATTTTGTGCATGGATGATGAGGGAAGGATGTTCCTGCCAGTCGCCTACCCTTGTTGATTGTTCCAAGTAGTGTGTGGTCTTGCGGCTTGATGCATTTAATTAACCCTGTAGTTTTTTATTGATGGAAAAGTTTTCTTTAACTCTGAATTTTTATATCTTGTTGGACATTCCTTGCATTTTTTTCTACCTCTGCACTCTTCTTTTGAAGATGATTGAGACTACATTTATCACCACTAGTTAAGACTGCACTTTTTCCATTGCCAGACTGCATTCATCACTTTATTAAGACTGTTATTCGTTTTGTTTGCCTGGTGATTGCCACTTCTTCGGTTGCATTTGGTTTGATTTGGGGGCAAAAATTTTTCCCAACGATTTTTTTTTTTTTTTTTTTAATTCTGATCAGCTTGTTTAGACTGCCAGGAGCTTGACCAGCTACAAACTTTATGTTTTAGATGGCCTGTGTATATTTGATTAAGACGAGTTATACCTCTAGGCATTTTTTTTAAGGTTATAAACCCAGTGAATTAAGTTATATGCTTGTTATGACCTCTGTAAAATTATTTGAATGTTTAAACCCAACGAATTTATTATGGAAAGATTTAAACTCTGCGATTTGTAACCATGAATTGCTATGACACCATACACCTGTGATTTGTAACCATATAACTGCTATGACACCATACCTCTGCGATTTGTAACCATGAACTGTTGTGACACCATACCTCTGCGATTTGTAACCATATAACTATTGTGACACCTTTACCATCTGTGAATTGTAACCATGACTTGTTGTGACACCTTTACCATTTGCGATTTGTAACCTTTAATTAGCTGTGACACCTACCTCTGCATTTTTTGGCCACCAAAACCCGACGGGGATCTCTGCAATATTCCCTGTGAAAGTTGCATTACCTTCTCTGGGATTTTTCCCCATTCTGTTTTTAATTGACAGTCAGTGCATAAATTTGATTAAAGACGCATTATATATTCAATTGTGTTTTATTTAGATTACCTATTGACTTATCAATCTACACGCATTCCAATTTATTTTTGTCATCCAATGTGTAATTACACTGTAGTTTTACAACAATGGTAATTTACATTTAATTTACACAATAACTTCTTACCTTTTTAGATAGCCAAATATTGGATTTTGCATTGACGACAATCAAATTAGCATTTGTTAGACGACTAACTAAATGCTTTGGCGTTCTTACCCTTGAGTTTTACTTTTACCTGATAGTGTTTCTGATTGGTAGTAGTGGTTGGGGCAAATTCCCCCTATTTTAATTAGCAATAATATGTTGGACACACCTACCACACTTAGAGGGGGGGTGAATGAGTGTGGGGCTCTTTTTCCCAAAAAATCCCTCTTACACAAAACTCATTAGTTAGCATTCAACTTTTACTCATTACTCATTGTCGTCATTTATAACCATTTAAATGTGAACACATATCAACAACATATATCAACAATATATCATCAACAAGTCATCACCATAAGAAACACAAAGAACACAATATGTATGTACAATTTTTCTTTTTATTATGGACAACAATCCATGGGTTTTCCAGCAACAACTGAATAGAGTACAACTCTACAAGAGAACTAGCTCTATAATGAAAGACTCAACTTACACCCTTAGCACCAACTGAGATGAGGGAACAATCCTCAATAGATATCAATCTGTCAACAGGTACACGACCTGCCAGTAGTGAAACCAATGTGTGTACATGCCCTGGCTCACTACAGCCCGCGTATGCACGCGACCAGTGTATACAACAACCTGCGTATACCTTCTGAGATGTTAAATTTTTCCCTTAAGATCAACTCAGATTCTCTACAATCAATATACCATTCTCTTCTATCTCTGACTGTCCAATCTAACCACCAACCAGTCACAACATCTCCAAGCTCTCCAATATCTTGCTCATTCTCCACAACAAATCAATATAAATGACATCTCAATCATTTATAGACAACTAGTATACCACATCAATCATGTCACCACTGAATCAAATAGGTACTGCTCACTCCATCAACCAAATCAACCAAACTGAACCACATCATAAAATCCATAAAAGGAATTCCCTAAGCATTCACAACACATCAAACAATGGTATCCATTAAGATAATAATGTAACCATACTAGTGTCTCAGTGATGAATCTGAGGCCATAGAATGCAGATCTGGAACCTGCCTCATCATCCAAGAGCTTGGCACTAGCTCAAACACAAGTCTTCATCATTCTATCCACTTTATGCACCCTATCCTCATACAGCCTGCGCGTGTACGCACCCTGGACCATTACATCCTGTGTATACCTCAGAAACTAGGGTTTCTGAAGCTCTGAGAATTTTTCCATCAAGATCTTCGACATTGCCAAAACTTTGATGTGTCCATGAGATCCTCCTCTCGCTTTCTTCCTCAGAATATATTTTCAATCATGCTCAAGAGATCCACACCAAAGGATTCTCTCCAAAAATGTACATCTCACAAGAGATCCTATCTTCTTATTTATACTTTCAACCTCTAGGTCACTTAACCCATTTCTAGGTTAGTTAACCTATTTTCCTTATTTTAGGGTTAACCACTTTCCATAAATAGAAAGTTCTCCAATATTTTATCATTTAAATATTCCTTCTTGATTTTTTCACTTCTTTATCATTTAAATAATTATTTCTTCTTTTAGGTCACTTTGACTTGTTTGACATTGTGGGATTCTAGTCTTCATATGGGGGTCCTCCAGCTTCATAATACCAAAACTCTCAAACTGTGAGGAGTTATGTGACATTCCACATACCACCGGAAATGGAATGACAAGCACTATCCATCTAGGATAGTTTCACCAACAACTTCATTGATCTTCATCTCATTATTCCACATACAAGCATGGGTCCTCCAATCATTCTTCTAGGATAACTCAATCCGCAAAGCGTCTTCCCATGAGGGATTTCACCATAAGGGGACCACTTTGGAGCTCATCCATTTGTGCACCTTATCAATCATAATAAGACAATAATGAGTCATCTTTTCATCAAACAAACTATGCATCATCATGTATCAATGAAAACACATTGATCCATATTCAACTATGCATCATATCAATGATCCATCTTTATCAATTGGATTCCACTTTTACATCTATCATTCTCATCAAGGACTATGCATCATATCAATGATCCATCTTTATCAATTGGTTTCCACTTTGAGATATATCATTCTCATCAATCATCAATCAATCAATTACTTGAAATCAATCAATGACATTAATCAATCAAACCATTTGTATTAATGACACATGATATGACAATCTCCCAAATAATCAAACCATTGACATCAATGACAACATGATCCAACAATTTCCCCCTTTGGCATTGATGGCAATACCAACATTGATATCAACATGTAGATAAGGCATGATCTACATCAATAGTCAATGTGACTATCTCTCCCCATCAATAGATATCAATCACATCAATGTGATTATCTCTTCCCCCTTGACATCAATGGAAAAGGGCCATTCTCCTCTTGGGGTTGCTCCCCTTGTCTGAGTGCCTTTGATCTTCCTCTGAATAATATCTCCCCTTTTGAACAAGGGATATCACTCTGATGTAATGATGAAAATACATCGAACATACTCCCTCTATGACCATCGCTCCTCCTAGAATTATGCCTCTGTGCTCTTTCTTCAAATATAGGAACTTTTTTTTTATATTTTTAGGTATGCATCTGATAAATATTTCCTCCTAGAATCATGGGAAGAAGAATGACTCCCCCTAAGGGTATGTCTCCCTCTATCTCCTCTGGAATATGATCATCATGCAATTTCTACTGCTCAACTGGATCATATATCAACTTCTCTTTCAATGACGATCCTTGGACCTGTCCATG
Organism: Picea glauca; assembly: GCA_000966675.3. Classification (NCBI taxonomy): domain Eukaryota; kingdom Viridiplantae; phylum Streptophyta; class Pinopsida; order Pinales; family Pinaceae; genus Picea; species Picea glauca. The sequence goes on from JZKD02S1822185.1 coordinate 140,802, forward strand.
CATCAAACTTATGCCATACCATACATCATGAAGCAAAAGATATGTCATCAATGAAATAGAGAATCATGAGTAAAATATCAACCAAGTACATCCTGTAAAAATAAATGTGTGCTCATCATGCATAACACCTATGTATATCAACCGTATACTTCAACGTCATGCAATGTGCCAAAAGATATCATCCATGGAATGTATCAATCATATGCCTCTATCAATATGCCAACATGTGCATCTACCAATATGTCAACCATGTGCATCCACCAATATGCCAACCATGTGAATCTATCAACAATACCATCTATGAGTGTACCATCATGCATCATCACTTGCACCAAGAAAGTATATCAACCATTCATCAACAATCTATGACTCCCTAATGATGTACACCATGACTATCAACTCAACTCACCAACTACATGTAACATCCCTCTCTTGCGCACTGAGAAAACTTATTCTTGGAGGACACTTGCTCACAAATGACCCAGATTATTATGCTATTAAAACATTGATTTTGATTATGAGGCGTTATGGGTTGATGTCATGTTGTTTTGTTGCATTGACATAGACAGGTGCTATTGACTTGGTTTTACTAAGTGTCCAGGATTTTGGACCTCGAGGATGCAGAGGTATCGATAGAACCCCTTGGACTCTGGATCAAGTACGGGAGTGAACCATTGGGGTTTTATTGTTTTATATGTGATATTAGTACATCTAATTAGATGATATGATTATGGATATATTGCTGACATGATTCATTGATGATGTAGGCTGATGATAGCTTGCCGACCAAACTCACATGTGGAGTAGAGGGGTCATGAACGACTACCAAATATGTTGAGGGAGAGGTGTGGACAATAGCCCTGCCACAACCTACTATGATTCTCGCTAGGGCTCAAACTGTAGGTTAACATTTTCCTAGTTTGATAGGACCCACGATATCGTGAGGGAAGACTGCGACAGTCGCTCACGATGATTCTAAGGGGCGTGTAATAAGGCGAGGGCCTTATTCCTTAGAGGCTCTTGTTGGCATGTTTTCAGACAGAGGCAGAGTATGCGTGTTTTTCATTGATGGAAAAGATCAAGACCAACATCGCAACGATGATCACATGACAAGATCAGAAGCAAAAACTCCAGGAGTCAAGGAAGAAACTCATGACAAGAATGTTGAAATTGCAAAATGTGAAACCACGACATTTTTGGGTTTTGGATACCAAGAGTTGGAGGTGTCAAGGACACTCACGAAAAGAATGCTAAAATCAAAAAATGTGAAACCACGACTTAATCTGAGTCATTGATCAAAGGGAGATCATGGACTGTTGATCTGACTCCATTTTAGAGTTTCAGATACCAGGAGTTGGAGGTGTCAAGAACACTCACGATAAGAATGACAAAATCGTGAAATGAAAAACCACGATTTAATCTGAGTCATTGATCAAAGGGATATTGTGGACCATTGATCTAACTCCATTTCAGAGTTTCGAATACCGGGAGTTGGAGGATTCAAGGAAGCAACTCATGGCAGGAACTCGCGATATGCAAAATCATGAAAAGATCTGGACCGTCGAACCATCAAGATTGTGGACCATTGATCTGACTCAATTTCATAGTTTTGACGATCGCAACATGAAGAGTCAAGACTCTTCATCAAAGGACTCCCAAAGTTGCAAAATGTGAAACGCCAAAAATTTTAGGGTTCATGACTTGGAGTGTCAAAACAGTTCAACACAGAAATGTTGAAACACCGAAATGCAAAATGCCAAAAATTTTGGGGTTCGTGACTTGGAGTGTTGAAACACTTCACCATAGAAATTCTGAAACGCCGAAATACATTTTGGTGTAGGCTGTGGTCACCGTCAATGTTCATGTGAGAGGGAGGAGCTAGCACTAGCTTAAGCTCCTTTTTGGCGATTGTAACTTGAAGAGTCGAGACTCTTCACCACAGGAATGTTGAAATTCCAAAAATGTCAAAATGCGAATCGCAAAAGTGCCTTCTGAATAGGCATGTGGTCACCGCCTGAGGCCACATGTGAAAGGAAAGGTGAAAGGTGACAAAGGTATAAGGCTCAAGAGGTTCACAGTGTAACTACCAGAAACCACTGACTGTTTCTGCACAGAAAAAATCAAAGAGGCCTCAGTGTGATTGCAGAGGAGCTGAGGAGTCTCAAGGCATCTGCCAGTGGAATGAAGACTGTTCATAGAGGCGATTAATAGTTGGAAGAGCATTGAAGTCTGTAACTGCAACAGAGAGGATGAAATCAACTATGATAGAGAAGTCGAAGATTCTCCACTACTAGACAGGCTAAGGAATCTCAGCATAACACCCAGTGATGATGAACGCATGGGTATAACCTCCAAAAAAGATGAGGAATTGCCATGATGATCAGGAAGAGGACTCGACACAAGGAGAACATGTAGAACAGAGAGAGTCTGTTGATGCTCGAGGGAGTGAAGTAGTGGCAGTGAATATCCCGATGTGGAGAACAATGGCGTGGAGTAGAGCATGCAGAAGCATTGTGAATATAGCATGCACAAGGTGCACAGAGATGATAAGAATGCAAAACAAAGAAGAAAGGAGGGTTGTTGTTGAGAGTGATTCAGGCGTGTAGAAGGAGGCAGTGTGCAATAGATGAAATAAATAAAGAGGAATGGTGCATTGAATGGACATGGAACACAGAGCATAAAAGGAAGAAGAACATAAAGCGCAAGGCATGTGTGCAGGAAGATAGTGAGGTAAACAGAGCAGGGCAGTGTAGTAGAACAATGATGAGACTGGTAAGCCATTGATGAACATTATATCACTGTAATAAGTTTTAGTAGCAAAAATTGATATTTCAAGGTGGTTGGGAGGTGTTAGGGAGGATTGTTGTCCTCAGAGGTTCAAGTGGGTGCTTGAACATAGGGAGTTGTAGCTTCCATCTGGTTGCATCCAAAAAAGCCAGGGTGGTAGGGAGGTGCAAGGGATAATTGTTGTTCTCTGTTATACAGGTTGGTGCCTATGTGACTGTAAGTTGGTGCTTCCATCTAGTTGGTGCTGGAATATTTAGGGAGTTGTTGCTTCCTTCTAGTGGGTGCTAGAGAAACCAGAGAGTTGGTGCTTCCTTCTAGTGGGTGCTAGAGAAACCAGGGAGTTGGTGATTCCTTTTAGTAGGTGCTAGAGAAAATAAAGAGTTGGTGCTCTCAACAAGTTGCAGCTTGCAAAGAAGAGGTTGTAGCCTCACAATGAGTTGGAGCTCATATGTATGATAATATACAGAATGTAAGGATTACTTATCATAGAAAGAAGAATAGTTTTTTACCCTTTATGGGTTTCCTCGGGAAATATCTCTCTCTGTATATTTCATATGTGTGACTGATGTTGAATGTTCTATTGCTTACCTCTTTTCATTATTGTGATTGTCACTAAGTGCTCTGTAAATAGTTTTAAAATAAGCATAATTGTTTAAGCATGGTAACAACTGATTCACCCCCCCCCCTCTCAGTTGTCCAACAATTGGTATCAGAGAAGGTTCCTTTTATCTAAAGGTAGATCTGTAAGCTTAAACATGACTAGTCATGAAGGGACTTTAGCCACTAAGCCTCCTCTGTTTGATGGAACAAATTTTTCCTTTTGGAAGGTTAGAATGAGAACATACCTAATGGCCTTAGGTGCTAATGTTTTGGATGTAGTAGAGACTGGATACATAAA
>JZKD02S1822185.1:162431-180976 GCA_000966675.3 Picea glauca
TCGAATTTAATATCAAGATTTAATGAAGGAATTTGTGAAGGAGTTTTACCATGTCCCTTTGGAGAGTTTGGAAGAGGTCTTGAATTGGCAGAAGAAGAATAAGAAGAAGATGGAGAAGAGGGTGGTGGAGAAGCACCATTCCCTCCATTTCCATTTGGAGTTTTATCACCACTGTCTCCCTTGTGCTTTGAAGGGTTGGAGCCTTCACCTTGCAACCTTGCATTCCTTTCCATCAAGATATTCATCATCTCTCTCATTTCCATGACAACCTTTCTGAGATCTTCATCTTCTACAGGAACATGTTCATGACTCTCTTCATGAGCCATGCTTGGTGAATGCCTCCTTGAAGCTTGCAGTGATGGTATATGATTCCTCCTTGAAGGATGAGAAATTGGCTCTACAAGTTGACCTTCTCCTCTTGTGAGTTTCAACCTTGTGAGCATCAGAAAACAAAACACTTGAAAATAATCAAGTCTTCAAAAAACCAATGCTCTGATACCAACTTGATCTAAAAATGAAGAAGGCTTGTATTCTTGAATATATTTGCAAGTAAAATTTATGTGTTAAAATGCAAATGGATCAACTTTGCAACACAAATTTAATAGGATTTACTCATTTAAGATGAATGTAAACAACAACATAATCAATGAATAGAAAACACATAACACAAACAATGATAAAGGAGTTCACCCCTCTCTTGGGCTACATCTCCTGGTCCAGCTTCCAATGGATCATTTGTATTATTTGATCAAATTTCTCAAAAATGTGCTTTACAATGCTCAAAATGACAAATAGACCGCTCCAATGGCTTCAGAACATCCAAAAACCCCTAGCTAGGTTTTTTCAGCACCTTGTTTGGCCAAAAATTGAAGTAGATAGTCTTCTTGGAAGTCCCCCCTTTAAGCTTGTTGTCTCTGCATCTACAAAACACACCTCTCTTGGCTCAACCTAGCCCACACACATTTTAAAGCGTAAAAACTTGGCACCAAGAACAACCGCACAACCGGTCCAAACTGTCAAATTGTTACGTTCTGGCCTTAACTACCAAGGCCCGTGGGCACAGGGTCACCACATGACCGTGCGCTATTACACAACAGGGCTTAAGTTTAAAACCATTGACATAACCGTAAGGTTTAAACCCGCGCGCATACACATTGGTCACATGTCATATCAAACTGCACACATTCAAATGGTTATAACATATGTTACGGTGGGTCTAACCACCATAGCACCGGTCGTAGCAATACAATATATAACCATGGGCCAGGGCTTAGCCCCGACCCGATTCATGCCCCAACACACTTTTCTACAATGTTAAATATATTACAATGCATTTATATATTAAGTAACATGTGTGGGAACACTGGTTGGGCAGCCTTTCCCAAAGCTTTACCCTGCCCTAGAGGTCACGGGGTCAACTCCTGCCAAGTGCAAAGATTTTAACCAATAAACAGGTGACACATGGAGGCCATTGATTGCGCCACGTGTCACCATCCCATTCGCTGCCAACAAACCATGTCACATGCCAATTGTCCAATAACTTCCTGCCACATGTCATACATCCTTCCATGTGTTGTATGGCCTTCCACGTGTCATATGACCTGCCACATCATCGTTCGTACGGACTGTAGGGATGTACAGTCAACATCCCTTTTTTTTGCTTGTTTGTCATTTTGAATAGAACGCGATATCTCTTTCTCCCAACGTCCGTTTGAACCCAAACGAGTTGCGTTGGGTTATTAATGATGAGGCCTATGCTCTTGTTTGATTTGAAGTGATTCCAAGCACTTTGAATTTTTGAGCAAAATTTGATCCCCTGATCAATAATGATGCCTATAGGTGACTTTTACATCATAGTTTCCTATTAGAACTTGTTATTCAAGAATTCTTATCAAATAGTAGAAGGAGAGTGAATGAAACTTCTACTTGTGAGGGAACACAATATTATATGGAGAATATGAACATGGGGAATAGAGGAACCTTTAGGTCATTCTCTCATGGCCTCATTCACCACACATTAAGTAAGTTTGACCACGATATGTCTTTTGACTAATCTCAATACATAAGTCTATTTTTCATACGAACAATATTTTATGGGAAATCTATAAAATATATTCCAACCCAATACCATCCCATCCTGTAAAAATGTTTTCAAATATACTTCCCCATTCACCCATGTGAAAGAAATATATAAATTTTATCTTAAGGGTAAATTTTGGGACAAGATCCTTTGATGGAAAAAAGGTGTAAGAGGCTAACATGTTGGGATACTGAATAGGTCTGCTGGCAGTGGTTACCAATCTATGGTATAATTAGGAAAACTCATCATGGTACTGAACATGCTTGTGGGAAATGGGGCATTCTTCCTAGGAAGAATATTTCTTATATGTCAAAATTACCCCATCGGAGTACTGGACACGATTGTTGGCAATGGGTTCTGATTTTTATGTCTTCCATTATGCCTAATCTATATTTATGTGTATAAACAATATACTTCTATAAATACTTAAGAAGAATCATGCATGGTTAAACAAAAGGCTAATGAACCTCATCTAATTTCCATTTGAGAATGTTTGTAATATGGTCTTAAGACACCGCCATTCATACGTAGGATGCCATTGTCCTAGAGGTGGGACCCATAAGTGTAGGAGTCTAATAAACTCAAATGTGAACTTTATCAATATCACTTGAATGACATAAATTCTCTGAGAAATTAAACAGGGGTGTTTGGTTTCCTATCGGTTTCTCATTTATTAAATACCACTTATCTCCTCGTGTTTTCCTGTTCAAGGATGAGAGGAAAAATCCCCCTTCATAATTAACATGGTTTCTTGAGCATACAACTATTAATGATTGATGAAATCATATGTAATAAGTAATTTAGGAATTTCCTTTATGCTTGTAATGTTTTGAAATTAATTTCATTTCCAAATTTACACGCATGGATAAAGTTTAAGTTTTTTTTTTCTTTGCAATAACATCAATGTTTATTTCTTCTCTCATAATAATAGTGTTGTTTTAGTTCTTTTAGATACTTTTGTTCTGGTACTATTGGTACATAAACCAATAGGTTCATGTACCAACAACACAAAAATTTAAATATTTTTCGAGTGTACCTTTTGTAGGATATTTTCAACAGCTCTCAGCTTTAGCACACTACATTTCCATCCTTCAACCAACATGCACCAGATCCACATAGTCCTCTTTGATTTTGTAGCCGTTTTTGTGTGATAATAAGAGTTTGTATGAGGACATGCAAACCAACATGTGTGGGGGAAAACAAAGAGAGACAAAGGGAATCTCCACATATCAACATTCATCATCGCTCTCCTAGATCTTTAGCATCTCTTAGTCTTTCTTGGCTTAATCTTCAATTTCAGCCAACATGTACTCCCATTCATCTTCCACTTCATCAAATTGCAGTGCACATTAAAGTGAAGGTAACTTCAGGTAAAACTAGTACAAATCTTTTTAATTTACGAAGAATTTGGAAAACATGATGCATAACCATTATTACCCACTCCATGTTCCATTATGCATTATCACAACTAATAAGTAAACACTCCATCTTCACTCCACTTGTCATAATGAAAATTATAACTTGATCACAAGACCAAGTAATGAAAAGGAAATATGTGGTATACAAATACAAAGAAACTTCTATAGTGTCTTCTCCTTGTATATCATAAATAATTCTTAAGTTATCTGAGTGTTCTGAATGAGAGGATGAATTCATTGTTTCCTATCCAAAAAAAGAACCACAAAGTAATTATTGGTCTTAAAATTGATGTAAGAAACATAGTATAAAGGTGGCCAAGTTCATACGACCACCATCACCATCATTTTCTAAATCATTCTCCACATGCACACCATTCACCATCACTATGATACCCCATCCACTGTTTTTCCTCCATTTTTATGATAATTTTGTTTATCTGTTTAAAATTCAATCCGTGACAGTTTCCAAAGTGTTGTTCCACAAGAACCAACACCTACAGAAAATAAATAATGTCACATAAATCTATAAGCAGAGTATCATAAGTTCTTCACCTTTTTTGAATGAGGACATGCAAATCCTTGGGTTTGGGGGTCTGTTGGGTTCCAATTTTTTCATATTTTCCATCATACAAATACATTCATCATTACACCTTCTCCCCGCATTTTGTAAATAATATATCCCTAATTACGCCATAACCCTCCATTATCTATTTTTATTTATCATATGTGGTTAATACATAATTTTCCATATTTTTAGTGATTAAAGGAATGATTATACAATAGTTTTGTTGATGATGGTTTAATCCTATATTTCTATGTCCAAACAATATGTTCCTGCACTCCAATTCATATGGTACCAAAAGGTTCTACAATCATTCAGTACTTGCACAATCATCCGATACTCACACTCCATGTCATCTGGTACTCACGCTCCATGTCATCAGGTACTCACAATTCATCTCATACGGTACCAGAATGTTCCAGAAACCATCTGGTACCAAAATGTTCCAAGTCATCTGGTATCAACATCAATAACCCTCTGGTACTCGATTATAGTCAAAAATTTGGAATGATTCTCGAGGAAAATCAAGGACATGGGTTTTGTAAAGAACAACGTTGACATGTAGAAAAACTAGTAAAAATCCACCTATATCGCATGTGTGGATATCCAACTTAGGAAGAATGATTATGCAAAAACTAGTAAAAATCTCAAACTACCAAATTGTGCCTTGATTTTCGTGCAGATGGTATCAGATCTAGAAATTCTACGAAATGGGGTTTTTCTAGAATGTGGAAAATTCAGTATAAAATGGGAACATTTTCAAATTTAGAATTGTTTTGGAAGACAAGGGTGGATCTCTAACTCGAATCTACCCAAATTGATGAAAACCCCATATTTTTGTGATTTTGCTCTAAAATTTGTAAAATTTGTTTTAACCAAAATCTGAGTTTGGGGGATTCAGTTATATCATTTGCCCTTGGATTTCATGTATAAATATGATCCCTATAGGGTTGAGGAGGGGCCATCATTATTATTTATAAAATTTGTATTTGGGAGAAATTCATCATATTAGAGACATGAAATTGATGAGCAAAATGTTGTAATCAGAGTTTTGGATTTCTAAATCAATGAAAGATGTTCACTGTTGAATTTTGGTACATTGTTACAGTTTGATATGATTCCCTTCAAGAAGGATTAACATGAGAATGACCCCTCATCTTGGTAACATCTTGCTTCTTCTCTTTTGTTTTTTTGTTTTTAATAAATTAGATTTTAATGTATTTGATTTTTGTTTAATTCATATTTAGTTTGGCATGCTAAAAATTTCTATTTCAAGTGTGTTAATTGATAATATGGTTTAGATATGCTTCCCTTTGATTTCTGTACACCATGGTATTTCCCCGATTCTCATTCTTACCATTTGTCTTCATTATGTATACATTTCCATACAAATCACAATTCACCCATCAACAATTCAACCTTGTCCAATGTTATACTCGATTATATTAAATTCACACAAATTGCATAATTTTGGTTACGTCATTTCAGTCTCTATTCCCTGTCTAGATCCATGTTCTCGGTTTGATTATTTAGTACATAGAGAATAAACCATTCCATAACTCCATGTTTTCTTATTCCTGCACATATTATTTTCTTCTCAAAAGATTGATTGATCTTGGAAGATAATGTTATTCACACATACAATATTTTAAAGAACAGAAGTAAGCAAATTATGCTTCTAAGCATTTTTGTCTTTGATCCCATCATTGTTCCTATGTATCATGTGTACTCATTTGAAGGGTAATTTCTTAGTTTGAAGTTTTAATTACATCAGTTGTTTTAGATTGTTTTGGTTGCCTTTGCATTGTTTTTAACATTTTCTCATTTTTGTTGTTTTCTTTGGTATGTGTAATTTGGTTGGCCTTAGGATATGTGTTTTATGTTTCTTTCATCCATTTTTCAATTATGTACTATGTTCTTGTAACTGTTTTGTTTTGCATTGCATGCTAATTCAACTTCATGTTTCAGTACTTGTGTACAGTTCAAATGTATATAGTGTAAGCAGAGTGTTGAATGCATAAGGATAATTAAATCATTATATGTATGATGAGTGGTTTTCTTTGTTTGTTTTAGGTTTAGTTCTTACATTCACCTTTCATTTCATTTGCATAGTTTGAAGTAGGCTTCATTTTTTATTTGTTTGATTGTTTTTCCATCTAGTTAATTTTCTTTAACTTCGTTTTCCAATAGCTTAGCTAACCACTACAGGAATCCATTGAAGCAAGAAAAAATTAAGTAAGATACTCATGATTAATCACACGAACATCACCATGAGTGCATGAAGGAATGTTCTCTATGCCTTTATAGCACTAATTTATTTCTATGTCCTAGTGATGAATCCTTAGTGTTAATTTCCTGTAGTTTGTTTACTTTGCTCATTTTGTTCATATTGTTGTCGGATTTAGATTAGGCTAGACTAGGCTCCAATCCTGCATTTCCAGTGCTTTCACTTCAGAGATTACGAGCCCCGATTGATAATTTAATGTGGGAATGAATAGTGCCTATATTTATCCCCACACATATCCTCTTAAATATTTTGTAGTATGTACAGATGCATCAAAGGAAGGTTTGTGTGATATCCCATAACTTGGACTTTAATTATTATTTATATTACTTTGTTTTTTGGAATTTTAATTATCTTTCCAAAAAGAGACAAACTGGTCGAGTGGCCAAAATTGAATTGTAAGACCATACTATTTTTATGGAATAAAAACATGTGGAAAAAGGGGAACACGTTGAAGTATCTATTAAAAGAGGGAGTTGGGAATCCAAAGGGGTTGACAAAGTGGCAACAAAACATAGACAAGTTGTGAAGTTAACTTAACCTCAAAAAGACAAAATCCATATTTATGGGAGAATCTGTGAATATGTGTATAGTTGATCCTGATAGGTGGTCAATGAGGAGGAGGCCCAAGAAAAGTGTCACAAGTCCTCGGAAAAATAAAATAAGTTATGACAATAGAATGAGACACCATTTTCAAGGGAGACCATTTGTATAGCTGGAGAAATGCTATGTGATAAACACTTTGGCACAGTAAAAATTCTACAAATATCACTCACAACAAATGGAGCTCATAATTATGCAAGAGGCCACAAAGGAAACCTTTTGGATTTCAAACTCAACTCGGGGTTGATATAGGTGACAAAGACTCTAGTCTAAGCTTGGGAGGAACATGGTATTCAATGTGTGGTTTCCCAAAGTTCCGGGTTTTATTTCTTGTTATGAACATGCTCATTAGAACTTCTTTACTTAAATTCTTATTGTGTTAGTGTACAAATTATGTGATTTAATTCTATGGATTAAACAATCGGAACAATATTAGAAATTTCAATGCTTGATGCACAAGGAATCGATGCATATTATATGTTAGTTTTAGAAATTTAATGCTTGATGTACAAGGAACATATGCATATTATATGTTAGTATAGAAAGGAAATATAACACTTATTCTACTTACGAACAAATTTATAATATCAGTAATAGATTATTGGTATCCATAGGTAAGAACCTAATTACAAATCTAAAGATTAAATTATGGATAGGAAATCCATATGGAAGGAACATGACTCATAGAAATACAATATAATATTGAAAATGAATTATCTACATAGGAACTTATATCGATTTACCAAATATTTTAGTATATACACATATAAACGGAAAAATAAATCATTACAAATTCAAGAAGAGTTCCTTCTTCTATATTAAAAAGGGAATATCATTACAGATTACAATGTAATAGTCAAGGACAACGCATTACATAATTTAACGAGATAAACTAAGTATACATATATATATATGAAAATGGAAAGGTTACATACTATATAGAATTCCAAAATGAGGAGAGTCCATTTATAAACTATATATCTAGGAAAAAGGAAAAACAATAAACAGAGTTTTACAATGACATAGAATGTGTAGGCAACAGTCTATGAAGCCACTTGACTTCTAGGAATATTACATTCAAAAGATAAGTGGTCGACTAATTGAGCATAAGTATTGAAACCTGAATACCTTTCTGTACTTGGTTGTTTGTAACATCCCGCTCTGGTGCACTGAGCGAACGTATTCTTTGAGGACACTTGCTCACAAGTGATCCAGATTATTATGCTATTAAAACATTTGATTTTGATTTTGAGGCGTTATGGGTTGATGACATGTTGTTTTACTGCATTGACATAGACATGTGCTATTGACTCGGTTTTACTGATTGTGTAGGATTTTGGACCTCGATGATGCAGAGGCATTGATGGAACACCTTGGACTCTGGATCAAGTTGGGGAGTGTACCATTGGGGTTTGATTTTTTTACTGTGATATTAGTGCATCCGATTAGATGATATGATATGGATATATTTTGACATGATTCATTGATGATGCAGGCTGACGATAGCTTGCCGACCAGACTCACATGTGGAGTAAAGGGGTCATGCATGACTACCAGATATGTTGAGGGAGAGGTGTGGACAACAACCTTGCCACAACCTACTGGCACTCCCGTCATGGCTCGAACTGTAGGTTAACGTTTACCTAGTTTGAGAGGACCCACGATGTCATGAGGGAAGACTGTGACAGTTTCTCATGATGATTCTAAGGGGCATGCAATAAGGTGGGGGCCTTATTCCTTAGAGGCCCTTAGTCTCCCACAAGTTCACCTGGTGGAGTATTGACTCCAAGGGTTTTCGATGTCTACCAAGTCAATCAAGAGGTGAGTGGTACCCTTGGAGCACATGGTGTGTCCTGAAAGGCACGTTGCGCAAGAAAAATGGAAAGAGGCAAGTGGCACCCTTGGAGCACATATTGCATCCTTAGGGGCACATCGTGCAAGGGAAACAAAGTAAGGTGAGTGGCACCCTTGGAGCACCTAGTGCATCCTGAAGGGCAAGTCACGTTGTTGATGATAAATGAATGAACCTAGATGACCTTAGGATGAATAACATGTTCATAATTTTTAAAAACAAATTCCCTAATAAAATGTCGCCCAGTACAGAAATTTAAGGTCTAAGTCTAAATTATGCTAGTGGTAAAATTTTATCTATCTATTTAAAAATAAATAATAATAATAATAATAATAATTATACTCTTCGTTAAGTCTTGTAATAATAAGGGGGTAAGCAATTTAAATGATTCATAAAAATCTGTTAGGGTAAAATTAAAAAAAAAAGGGGGAAATAATTGTTTTATTATTTATGATAATTTAAAATTATTAACTAAAAAGGGAAAAAGGAAAAAGGGGGTTAATTTCTACACTTGCCAATTTGAGTCCTAAATGAAAAGGGGAAGGAGGGAAATCTAAAATATTTAAGAAACTAGGAAAAGAGGAAAACATAAGAAGAAAAGGGAAACCCAAGGCAAAAAAGTAGAAAGTCAAACTTATTAAGGTATCTACCATTAAGAAATTTCTAATTTAAAAATGAACTAGCAAATTGATAATGGGGAAAGTCATTAAATCCTGTAAGAGAATTTGGGGACACCTATGAGCGATTCTAGGAGTGACTCTAGGTGGGTGAGGGAAATAAGGGAAATTAATTAATTAAAGAAATTAAATAATTAAAGAAATTAATTTGTGGAGGAATGAAGGGGATGGGTGACACTTGTACGGGGAGGAATTTTTTGAATTTAATTTTTAAAAACTTAATTAAAACAAGATTTTAGGAAATTAAGGGACTTCAAAACTCTATATAATGAAGGGAGGAGAAGGATGAAGGATCTCTTCTATTTGCATAACATTACGTTGCAAAAATCTCTACTTGATTGTCTTAGCTTGTGGGAGTTGGGATACCCAGCTCGGTGAGGAGTGGTAGCTCGACTTTGTGAGCCGAGCTGGGAGCTAGCGGAATCTCTGGATAGTGTGTGTGGCCACTTTGCGGCTTGGGGGGATAAGGGGGAAGAAGAGTACCCCTAGCATTGGCTGGGATTTACCGGTGAAGTCTCTCTAGTCGGTAAGTGGGAGTTGCACGGAGCGCGCAGGATGTCACTCAGAGCGGGCGATCACGCAATGGTACACTCTCTTCATTTTTGTATGGTATATTATTATAGTATTTATGCTTGGATCTACATGCTTAATGGAGTAAGTAAACTAATTGTCTATATTGATGAATAAATTTCTTTCATAGCCTAGATCGATGATTGATTGACTCCCATGGCCTTTGTTTCCCCGCATGTCTTGACCTCCTTGTGGTGTTTGATTGTGACCATTGTGGTGGTTTTTCCTATCATCCCTAGCTCATCAGTCCTCGCCTGGCCAGTCAGCCAAGAGCCTAATCTACGGTCATCGCTTCAACGTTAATAGACCTATGGATCTCAATGCCCTACCTTTCTATGTGAGGATGATGAGCAAAGGACGAACCTATCATCCGTCTACCTCCGTTCTTATCCTTGGATGATTGTATCCTTTCAGTTCTCTTACTATTGTCTGTAATTTGTATTGGTATTCTGGCAATGGAAAAATGAATTGATTCATGTCTGGATTTTGTATTTTTATTTTGGAAATGGAAAAATGACTTGATTCATGTCTACATTTTGTATTGGTATTCTGGCAATGGAAAAATGAATTGATTCAAGTCTGCATTGTGTATTTGTATTCTGGCAATGGAAAAATGAATTGATTCATGTCTTCATTTTGTATTGGTATTCAGGCAATGGAAAAATGAATTGATTCATGTCTGCATTTGGTATTGGTATCCTGGAAATAGAAAAACGTTTTTTCTTTTAAATGTTGCCAGAGATTGTTGTTTTAAATGCCCACATTTTTCTTTCAAATGAGACAGAGATTGCCATTTAAAATTGCCCACATTTTTGCTTTCAAATGAGACTAAGTTTTTTGTTTTAAATGCCCATGTTTTGCCTTCAAATGAGACTGATATTGTTGTTTTAATTGCCCATGGTTTTTCTTTCCGATGAGACTGAGTTTATTGTTTTAAATGCCCACATTTTTGCTTTCAAATGAGACTAAGTTTGTTGTTTTAAATGCCCACATTTTTTCTTTCAAATGAGACTATGTTTGTTGTTTTAAATGCCCACATTTTTTCTTTCAAATGAGACTAAGATTGTCGTTTTAAATGCCCATGTTTTTTCTTTCAAACGATGGACTGAGTTGCTGTAGAAATCACCCATGAATTTAGCCTTTTAAATCTTAAATTAACTTACCAAAAATAAATAAAAATTGACTGTGTGCATGTTGAATTCCCCCACCCTTTTTGCTATTCAATTCATAACAGACTTGTAGTAATGACCAAAATTTTGCCTTCAAACTGTGACTACATTTTCCTTTGAGTGATGGACTACATTGATGTTGATTGGATACATTTTCCTCTAATTGTTGAGTTGTTGTCGACTGGGAATTTGATGCAGGAGCATCCACAACATATCAAGCGAGCCAGCACATCGAGCAGAAAAGACAGCTGGGCAGTGCCTACAAATTTTGAAATGCTTTGGGAAGTTGTTGCGCCGCTCTTTATTGAATTCATTCATAAAGAAGCACACTTGTATTGTAAAGGGGACCTTGAGCCTTTAAGCTCTCTTCCTTAGTAGATAAGAAGGCATTTAATAGGTTTAATGCTGTTAGATAAGAATTTAATTGTAGAATTGATAGTTGTAGAATTCGAAAGGGAAACGRGATATAGACACCCTCCTTTGTACATTGTAACATATTGAGAAACGGGAGCAAGAAGAAAAGAGCAAGCAGAGAACTTGTGGAGAACACTCATGTACAGATTGAATTAATAGAAGAGAGTCTTTGATTCAATTTGATGGTTTGTGTTGTTTCTCTGTGTTGATATTATGCTCATGGATGTTTTCTTTCTGTCATCCATTTGCTTTGAATATGTTGTGCATATGATTTCAGGGTTTTTAACTGAAGTCTGATAGAGAAGAGAATGAGTTTCAATTGTTTCTCTGTCTGAGCCAGGAGATTCCTGCATAGACTACAATTGAATTCCTCCGCATAGCGTGCGTTGATGAGGCTAGACAGTTAAACTCTCATTCTCGTTCACCCAGAAGTTAATTTGGGTCTAGTAGAGTCATGCAGGAGAAGTGTAGGATGAATCTGAAGTCTCAGTGGGAAGTCTGAGCAAAGGAAGGCAGGGATTACTGTGGCTGCGAGTGCATAGAATTCTGAAGGACTCAACACTTTGCGAGTTGTTGAGAGTTGAGCGAAAAGTGTGCGCGAGGTCTCTGAGGGAGTCAGAGTTGACAAGATCATGAGGGATAGTCCCTTCGAGATATTGTGGAAACAGACCCATGGGAAGGTTCAACAGGAAGAAGCTTTGAAGTGAAGAAATCCTCAAGGAGGAGAGTTGAAGGCCAGGGTTCGCAGGATAGATTCATGAAATCCCGCTGACCGTCAGATCTTGGAGAAGCTGCGTGAGGTTTAACCCTTAGGCGCAGGAAGAACCAGGAGCCATCGGGATTTGGAATATCGGGTTTTCTGGAGGCGAGAGTTTCATAGTTGTTTAAATCGCGATTAGCGATTTCCCGATTTAATTGGAGTCGTCGATCGATAGGGGGACAGGTGGCATGAGATCCCGAAAAGTCAGGATTCGACATTTTGGGGTTTTGCAACGCAAAGGAATTGAGAATGGTGAAATCACGATCCCTCGATTCTCGATAGAAAGGTGAGAGGAGGTGACGTGGCGAGGAGATAACACACGTGCCATCGGAGTTCGCGGTTTGGAGTTTTGGATAGCATGAGAACTGCACACTCAGGTTTCGCGATATCGCGAAACCCAATTTCCCGACAAAGCAAAGGGGAGATCGCCGAAAGGGAGATTTCTGTGGGTATTGAGAACTCCTGTAAGAAGTTGGAAGAGTTCTTTAACTCTTCGGGCCTGAGACGAAGAAGGTCCTGGTGAGAGCGGGTTACCTAAGAGGGGTGACTGGCACCAGTGTGGTATCAGAGCGGGAATATCTTTTCTTTCTGTAGCAGAGAACAGGAAATTCATTATGCCGCCCAGAAGAGAAAGGCAGTCACCTGGTCCAGAGGACAGGGATGCGCGAAGAAGAGGTAGACTGACAGGAAATCCAGAAATAGAACGCCAGATGAGAGATATCCGTGCGAGACTTGAGGATATGGAGACTGCACAGAGACGCGGAGTTGGCGCAGGTACAGGATCTGCTAGATAAAGCACTGGTCAGAGAGAGTCTGAGTCCGTGTGTTTTTCTGACAGTACTAAGTTCGAAGAAAGACGGAGGCTGGAGGATGTGTACAGACTCCAGAGAAATCAACAAAATCACCATCAGGTACAGATTTCCACTGCCAAGAATGGATGATCTGATGGATTGCCTGAGCGGGGTAAATTACTTTTCAAAGATTGATTTGAAAAGTGGATATCACCAGATTCGCATGAGAGAGGGTGATGAATGGAAGACAACATTCAAAACAAATGAAGGTTTGTACGAATGGTTGGTCATGTTGTTTGGCTTGACAAACGCGCCGAGCACATTCATGAGGCTGATGAATGAAGTCCTGCGGGAATTCATCGGGAAATTCGTTGTCGTATATCTGGACGACATACTAATCTTCAGCAAGATGAAAGCTGAGCATTTAAAGAATTTGGCCATTGTAATGAGAAGACTGTAGCAGGAGAAGCTATTGGTCAATATGAATAAGTGTTCCTTCATGCAGACAGAACTCATTTATTTGGGTTTTGTGATTTCGGCAAATGCGTTGAAAATGGATCCTGAGAAAGTGGAATTGATAAAGAATTGGCCATCACCGAGAAATGTTTTCGAGGTGAGAAGTTTCCATGGAATGGCTAGTTTCTACCGTAAATTCATTAGGAATTTTAGTGGAATTAGCGCAGCGATGATGGATACGGTGAAGAAGCGCCATAAATTTTTTCATTGGACAACAGAGGCTGAGAGGAGCTTCACTCTGTTGAAGTGAAAGATCACAGAGCAACCCGTGTTAGTGTTTCCAGACTTTCAAAAGACATTTCAGGTGAAATGTGATGCCAACGGATATGCTCTAGGAGGAGTCTTGAGTCAAGATGACGGACCAGTGGCATATTTCAGCGAGAATATGGATGAGGCGAAATTAAAATAATCCACATATGATAAAGAATTTTACGCCATCATACAGGCATTAAAGAAGTGGAGGCATTACTTGATACCCAAGGAATTTGTATTGTACAACGATAATCATGCATTGTAGTTTGTGAGTCAATAGGAGAAGTTGAACCAGAAGCATGCAAAATGGGTAGAGTACATGCAAAATTTTACATTTGTGATAAACACATTTCAGGAACTGCTAACAAAGTGGTTGATGCCTTTAGCAGGAAATGTTTGCTGTTGCAGTAGTTTTGAGTCAAAACATTGGGTTTTGAAAATCTCAGGGACATGTACGCTAGAGATGTAGATTTTAGAGAAGCGTATGAAGCAGCTGGGAATCCGTTTCTCAGGGATCGGAGCCCATGGATAGATTTCATGATCCAGGAAGGATTGTTGTTTCGAGGCAATCAACTGTGCATCCCGAGTTGCTCCATGAGGGATAATTTGGTGAAGGAAAAGCACAGTGGTGGATTAGCAGGTCATTTTGGACATGACAAAACATTCGAAAAACTGAGCGAATCATATTTTTGGCCGGGCATGTGAATAGATGTTAAAATATTTATCGACAGATGCAGGATTTTTCAACATTCGAAGGGTCGAAAGAAGAACACGGGTTTTTATCAGCCATTGCCCATACCAGAGAGACCATGTGAGGTGATAAGGATGGATTTTGTATTGGGTTTACCGAGGACGCAAAGGGGTGTTGATTCCATCTTTGTGGTGGTGGACAGGTTTTTGAAGATGGCACATTTTATTCCATGTCAGAAGACCAGTGATGCGACCCACATCGCAAACTTGTTTTTCAAAGATATTGTTAGGTTGCATGGATTTCCCAGAAGCATAGTCTCGGATCGGGTTACCAAATTCATAGGTCATTTTTGGAGGACGCTATGGAAGAAGCTAGGAACTAATTTGGCATTTAGTTCATCTTACCACCCACAGACAGACGGACAGACCGAGGTGGTCAACAGAAGTCTTGGAGACTTGCTGAGGAGCTTGGTAACAAAACACCATGGTAACTGGGATAACGTATTGCCATAGGCAGAGTTTACATACAATGATTCTGTGAATCGGAGTACAGGCAAGAGTCCATTCCAGATTGTGTATGGAACACAACCGAGGGGAGTTTCTGAACTCAGGGAGTCAGAACATGGTGCGACTAGCAGTGCGAGCGCAGAAACATCCGCTGAAGTGATGGAGGAACTTCACACGCAGGTGAAGCAGTGACTGCAGAAGTCAAATCAGGAATATAAATGCCGAGCAGATCAGCATCGGAGACAACTTCAGTTTGAAGTTGGGGATCTTGTTCTGGCACACTTGAGGAAGGAAAGGTTCACATGGGGAACATATAACAAGATCAAGATGAAGAAAATTGGACCGTGCAGAGTCCTGAAGAAGTTCGGAGAGAACGCTTATGAAATTGAGTTGCCGGATGGCATCGGGATATCTATGATATTTAATGTTTCGGATTTATACCCATACAGGATTGGAGAAGCAGAGGCTGGAACTGAGGAACCACTGATCCAATCGAAGAAGAAATTGCTAGTAGCAGAAAAGCCGCAAATGGAGTGTATACTGGACAAACGAGTGGGAAGGAAAACCAGGCGGAAGCAGTATTTTGAGTACCTGGTGAAATGGAAGAACCACCCAGTGGAAGATGCTAGATGGGAGAATGAGGCAGTGATACAGAGGCATGGACAGACTGTACAGAAGCTCATGGACAGGAGCCCATGAAACTTTTCAAGCCGAAGAGTACGATGCAGGAGAATCCACAACATATCAACCGAGCCAACACATCAAGTAGAAAAGACCACTGGGCAACGCCTACAAATTTTGAAATGCTTGGGGAAGTTGTTGCACCGCTCTTTATTGAAGTCATTCATAAAGAAGCGCACTTGTATTGTAAAGGGGACCTTGAGCCTTTAAGCTCTCATCCTTAGTAGATAAGAAGGCATTTAATAGGTTTAATGCTGTTAGATAAGAATTTAATTGTAGAATTGATAGTTGTAGAATTCGAAAGGGAAACGGGATATAGACACCCTCCTTTGTACATTGTAACATATTGAGAAATAGGAGCAAGAAGAGAAGAGCAAGCAGAGAAATTGTGGAGAACACTCATGTACATATTGAATTAATAGAAGAGAGTCTTTGATTCAATTCTATGGTTTGTGTTGTTTCTCTGTGTTGATATTATGCTCATGGATGCTTGCTTTCTGTCATGCATTTGCTTTGAATATGCTGTGCATATGATTTCAGGGTTTTTAACTGAAGTCTGAGAGAGAAGAGAATGAGTTTCAATTATTTCTCTGTCTAATCTAGGAGATTCCTGCATAGACTGCAGTTGAATTCCTCCGCATAGCGTGCGTTGATGAGGCTAGACAGTTAAACTCTCATTCTCGTTCACCCATAAGTTAATTTGGCTCTAGTAGAGTCATGCAGGAGAAGTGTAGGATGAATCTGAAGTCTGAGTGGGAAGTCTGAGCAAAGGAAGGCATGGATTACTGTGGCTGCGAGCGCATAGAATTCTGAAGGACTCAACACTTTGAGAGTTGTTGAGAGTTGAGCGAAAAGTGTGCGGGAGGTCTCTGAGGGAGTCAGAGTTGACAAGCTCATGAGGGATAGTCCCTTCGTGATATTGTGGAAACAGACCCATGAGAAGGTTCAACAGGAAGAATCTTTGAAGTGAAGAAATCCTCAAGGAGGAGAGTTGAAGGCCAGGGTTCGCAGGATAGATTCGCGAAATCCCGCCGACCGTCAGATCTTGGAGAAGTTGCGTGAGGTTTAACCCTTAGGTGCAGGAAGAACCAAGAGCAATCGGGATTCGACATATCGGGTTTTCCGGAGGCGAGAGTTTCATAGCTGTTGAAATCACGATTAGCGATTTCTCGATTTAATCGGAGCCGTCGATCGATAGGGGGACAGGTGGCACGAGATCCTGAAAAGTCAGCATTCGGCATTTCGGGGTTTTGCAGTGCAAAGGAATTGCGAACGGTGAAATTGTGATCTCTCAATTCCCGATAGAAAGGTGAGAGGAGGTGACGTGGAAAGGAGATAGCACACGTGCCATCGGAGTTCGAGGTTCAGAGTTTTGGAGAGCATGAGAACCGCACACTCAGGTTTCACGATATCGCGAAACCCGATTTCCCGACAAAGAAAAGGGGAGATCGCCGAAAGGGAGATTTATGTGGGTATTGAGAACTCCCATAAGAAGTTGGAAGAGTTCTTTAACTCTTCGGGCCTGAGACGAAGAAGGTCCTGGTGAGAGCAGGTTGCCTAAGAGGGGTGACTGGCACCAGTGTGGTATCAAAGAGGGAATATCTTTTCTTTCTATAGCAGAGAATAGGAAATTCATTATGCCGCCCAAAAGAGAAAGGCAGTCACCTGGTCCAGAGGACAGGGATGCACGAAGAAGAGGTAGGCCGGCAGGAAATCCAGAAATGGAACGCCAAATGAGAGATCTCTGTGCGAGACTTGAGGAGATGGAGACTGCACAGAGACGCGGAGTTGGAACAGGGGATCTTAGCGATTCCGAGGTTGAGGAGGAAGCTGGACACGCATAAAAAGTCACAGCAGAAGATACATCAACCGAGCGGTTGATCAAAGGTATCTCCAGAATGGGCACAAAGGCGAAAATGGACATTCCAGTCTACGAGGGGAGCCTGGATGCAAAAGAGTTGTTGTATTGGATCCGAGCTCTTGACACCTACTTCGATTATGAGGAGATCGAAGAGGACAAGAAGGTCAGACATGCTGTCACCTAATTGAAGGTACATGCATCATTGTGGTGGGACAAGCTACAGGCGGATAGACGTTCCAAAGGAAAACAAAAGATCAAAAGCTAGGACAGGATGATCGCTAAGATGAAAGCGAAATTCATCCCGAGGGATTATCAGATCACATTGTTCAGGCGAATGAAAAACCTGAGACAGAAGTTGATGATGGTGAAATAATACACCGAAGAATTCTATAGGCTCAATATCCAAGCAGGTCATCGGGAAAGCGATGATGAGAAGGTGGCAAGATATCTGAATGGTCTAAGGTATGACATTCAGGACAAGTTAAGCATGGTAACCCTCTAAACAGTTAAGGATTCTTATCATATGGCTCTGAAAGCCAAGGAAAAGCTGAGCCGCAAGCAAGGTCAGCGAGGGCGAGGCAAAAGCTATCCCAGAGGCAAGGCAGTTGTCCAAGAAAGAACTCATAAGCCCAGGGAGGAACGGAAGAAACCTCAGGGTAAGATTGAGAGAGGTGGAACTTCACAACAGAGACAGCAATATGCTGAGCCGAGGAGACAGCATACAGAGCAGGGTGGCGTATATGCTGACGTGAACACTTTTCCTCATACCAGAGGTAGGGGAAGAGGTAGAGGAGGAATTATCGCATGTTTTACATGTGGAAAGGATGGACACAAAGCCGTTGATTGTCCAGATAGGAA
>JZKD02S1822185.1:181026-191218 GCA_000966675.3 Picea glauca
ATGCTGACGTGAACACTTTTCCTCATACCAAAGGTAGGGGAAGAGGTAGAGGAGGAATTATCACATGTTTTACATGTGGAAAGGATGGACACAAAGCCGTTGATTGTCCAGATAGGAAACCGGACAGAGGAGAAGCTCACATCACTGAAACGCAGAGGCGTGATGTTGAGAGTGAAGATACCGGAAGTGGGAAGTCACTGACGGTGCATAATATTTTGTTAACACCCGAGAAAGAGGTGGAGGACACAGCTCATAGGACTAGACTGTTCAAGACCACATGCAAGACCAAGGGTTGGAAATGTAAGGTCATTGTGGATAGCAGAAGCACCGCTAATCTCATTTCGACCGAGATGGTGGAAAAGCTGGAGCTGGAAACAACTGATCACTCGAGTCCATAAAAAGTATCATGGCTGTAGAAGGGACATCAGGTAAGTGTCACTAAACAATGTTTAGTTGATTTCAAAATGGGTGAATATAAAGATAAAGTCCTGTGTGATGTCATCCCCATGGATGTCTGTCATGTATTATTGGGTAGACCATGGCAGTATGACATAAATGTGGTTCATGATGGGAGAATGAACACATACACTTTGCAGAAGGATGGGATGACCCATAAATTGCTTCCGATAAAGGATAATGAGTTGAAGCCAGAAGTAAGCAATACCATACTTCTCATGAGTGGGAAGGAAATTCTCATAGAGATGGAGAAGAAGGAAGATCCACAATTCTTTGTGGTCAGGAAACCGAGAATTGTCCTGACTAGCACAAGAGTGGATGACTTACCAGATGAGATTCAGGAACTGTTGGGAGAGTTCGCTGATATCATCGTGGACGAACTACCTCGTTCGTTGCCACCGATGCAGAGTGTGAGTCACCATATCGACGTCATACCCGGAGCAAGTTTGTCGAACAAGGCAGCGTACAGGTTGACGCCGCAGGAGAATGAAGAAGTCAAAAGGTAGGTACATGATCTGCTGGATAAAGGACTGGTCAGAGAGAGTCTGAGTCCGTGTGTTTTTCTGATAGTACTAAGTTCGAAGAAAGACGGAGGCTGGAGGATGTGTACAGACTCCAGAGAAATCAACAAAATCACCATCAGGTACAGATTTCCACTGCCGAGAATGGATGATCTGATGGATTGCCTGAGCGGGGCAAATTACTTTTCAAAGATTGATTTGAAAAGTAGATATCACCAGATTCGCATGAGAGAGGGTGATGAATGGAAGACAACATTCAAAACAAACGAAGGTTTGTATGAATGGCTGATCATGTTGTTTGGCTTGACATACGTGCCGAGCACATTCATGAGGCTGATGAATGAAGTCCTGCGGGAATTCATTGGGAAATTCGTTGTCATATATCTGGAAGACATACTGATCTTTAGCAAGACGAAAGCTGAGAATTTAAAGAATTTGGCCATTGTAATGAGAAGACTGTAGCAGGAGAAGCTGTTGGTCAATATGAAGAAGTGTTCCTTCATGCAGACATAACTCATTTATTTGGGTTTTTTGATTTCGGAATATGAGTTGAAAATGGATCCTGAGAAAGTGGAATTGATAAAGAATTGGCCATCACCAAGAATTGTTTTCGAGGTGAGAAGTTTCCATGGAATGGCTAGTTTCTACTGTAAATTCATTAGGAATTTCAGTGGAATTAGCGCAGCGATGATGGATACGATGAAGAAGCGACATAAAGTTTTTCATTGGACAACGGAGGCTGAGAGGAGCTTCACTCAGTTGAAGTGAAAGATCAAAGAGCAACCAGTGTTAGTGTTTCCAGACTTTTAAAAGACATTTCAGGTGAAATGTGATGCCAACGGATATGCTGTAGGAGGAGTCTTAAGTCAGGATGACGGACCAGTGGCATATTTTAGCGAGAAGCTGGATGAGGCGAAATTAAAATAATCCACATATGATAAAGAATTTTACGCCATCATACAGGCATTAAAGAAGTGGAGGCATTACTTGATACCCAAGGAATTTGTATTGTACAACGATAATCATGCATTGCATTTTGTAAGTCAACAAGAGAAGTTGAACCAGAAGCATGCAAAATGGGTAGAGTACATGCCGAATTTTACATTTGTGATTAAACACATTTCAGGAACTGCTAACAATGTGGCTGATGCCTTGAGTAGGAAATGTTTGTTGTTGCAGTAGTTCCAAGTCAAAACATTGGGTTTTGAAAATCTCAGGGACATGTACGCTAGAGATGCAGATTTCGAAGAAGCATACGAAGCAGTTGAGAATCCGGTTCTCAGGGATCAGAGCCCATGGATAGATTTCATGATCCAGGAAGGATTGTTGTTTCGAGGAAATCAACTGTGCATCCCAAGTTGCTCCATGAGGGAGAACTTGGTGAAGGAAAAGCACAGTGGTGGATTAGCAGGTCATTTTGGACATGATAAAACATTCGCAAAACTGAGCGAATCATATTTTTTCCTAGGCATGCGAATAGATGTTAAAATATTTATTGACAGATGCAGGATTTGTCAACATTCGAAGGGCCGAAAGAAGAACCTGGGTTTTTATCAGCCATTTCCCATACCGGAGAGACCATGTGAGGTGATAAGCATGGATTTTCTTTTGGGTTTTCCGAGGACGCAAAGGGGTGTTGATTCCATCTTTGTGGTGGTGGAAAGGTTTTCGAAGATGGCAGATTTTATTCTGTGTCAGAAGACCAATGATGCGACCCACATCGCAAACTTATTTTTCAAAGAGATTGTTAGGTTGCATGGATTGTCGAGAAGCATAGTCTCGGATCGGGATACCAAATTCATAGGTCATTTTTTGAGGACGCTATGGAAGAAGCTAGGAACTAATTTGGCATTTAGTTCATATTACCACCCACAGACAAACGGACAGACCGAGGTGGTCAACAGAAGTCTTGGAGACTTGCTGAGGATCTTGGTAACAAAACACCATGGTAACTGGGATAACGTATTGCCATAGGTAGAGTTTGCATACAATGATTCTGTGAATCGGAGTACAGGCATGAGTCCGTTCCAGATTGTGTATGGAACACAACTGAGGGGAGTTTCTGAACTCAGGGAGTCAGAACATGGTGCGACTAGCAGCGCGAGCGCAGAAACATTCGCTGAAGCGATGGAGGAACTTCACACGTAGGTGAAGCAGCGACTGCAGAAGTCAAATCGGGAATATAAATGCCGAGCAGATCAACATTGGAGACAAATTCAGTTTGAAGTTGGGGATCTTGTTCTGGCACACTTGAGGAAGGAAAGGTTCACAAGGGGAACATATAACAAGCTCAAGATGAAGAAAGTTGGACCGCGGAGAGTCCTGAAGAAGTTTGGAGAGAACGCTAATGAAATTGAGTTGCCGGATGGCATCGGGATATCTCCGATATTTAATGTTTCAGATTTATACCCATACAGGATTGGAGAAGCAGAGGATGGAACTGAGGAACCAGTGATCCAGTGGCAGAAGCAATTGATAGTATCATAAAAGCCGCAAATGGAGTGTATACTGGACAAACGAGTGGGAAGGAAAACCAGGCGGAAGCAGTATTTTGAGTACCTGATGAAATGGAAGAACCACCCAGTGGAAGATGCTAGCTGGGAGAAAGAGGCAGTGATACAGAGGCATGGACAGACCGTACATAAGCTCATGGATAGGAGCCCATGAAACGTTTCAAGCCGAGGAGTATGATGCAGGACAATCCACAACATATCAAGCGAGCCAACACATCAAGCAGAAAAGACCACTGGGCAGTGCTTACAAATTTTGAAATGCTTTGGGAAGTCATTGCACCACTCTTTATTGAAGTCATTCATAAAGAAGCGCACTTGTATTGTAAAGGGGACCTTGAGCCTTTAAGCTCTCATCCTTAGTAGATAAGAAGGCATTTAATAGGTTTAATGTTGTTATATAAGAATTTAATTGTAGAATTGATAGTTGTAGAATTCGAAAGGGAAACGAGATATAGATACCCTCCTTTGTACATTGTAACATATTGAGAAACAGGAGCAAGAAGAGAAGAGCAAGTAGAGAACTTGTGGAGAACACTCATGTACAGATTGAATTAATAGAAGAGAGTCTTTGATTCAATTCCATGGTTTGTGTTGTTTCTCTGTGTTGATATTATGCTCATGGATGTTTTCTTTCTGTCATGCATTTGCTTTGAATATGCTGTGCATATGATTTCAGGGTTTTTAACTGAAGTCTGAGAGAGAAGAGAATGAGTTTCAATTGTTTCTCTGTCTGAGCCAGGAGATTCCTGCATAGACTGCAGTTGAATTCCTCCGCATATAGTGCGTTGATGAGACTAGACAGTTAAACTCTCATTCTCGTTCACCCAGAAATTAATTTGGGTCTAGTAGAGTCGTGCAGGAGAAGTGTAGGCTGAATATGAAGTCTCAGTGGGAAGTCTGAGAAAAGGAAGGCAGGGATTACTGTGGCTGCGAGCGCGTAGAATTCTGAAGGACTCAACACTTTGAGAGTTGTTGAGAGTCGAGCAAAAAGTGTGCGTGAGGTCTCTGAGGGAGTTAGAGTTGACAAGCTCAGGACAGATAGTCCCTTCGTGATATTTTGGAAACAGACCCATGAGAAAGTTCAACAGGAAGAATCTTTGAAGCGAAGAAATCCGCAAGGAGGAGAGTTGAAGGCCAGGGTTCGCAGGATAGATTCGCGAAATCTCGCTGACCATCAGATCTTGGAGAAGCTACGCGAGGTTTAACCCTTAGGTGCAGGAAGAACCAAGAGAGATCGGGATTCGACATATTGGGTTTTCCGGAGGCGAGAGTTTCATAGATGTTGAAATCGCGATTAGCGATTTCCCGATTTAATCGGAGCCGTCGATCGATAGGGGGACAGGTGGCACGAGATCGCGGAAAGTCAGTATTCAACATTTCGAGGTTTTGCAGTGAAAAACTAATTGTGAACGGTGAAATCGCGATCCCTCGATTCCCGATAGAAAGGTGAGAGGAGGTGACGTGGAAAGGAGATAGTGCATGTGCCATCGGAGTTCGAGGTTTGGAGTTTTGGATAGCACGAGAACCACACACTCAGGTTTCACGATATCATGAAACCCGATTTCCCGACAAAGAAAAGGGGAGATCGTCGAAAGGGAGATTTCTGTGGGTATTGAGAACTCCCTCAAGGAGTTGGAAGAGTTCTTTAACTCTTCGGGCCTGAGACGAAGAAGGTCCTGGTGAGAGCGGGTTGCAAAGAGGGGTGACTGGCACCAGTGTGGTATCAGAGCGGGAATATCTTTGCTTTCTGTAGAAGAGGACATGAAATTCATTATGTCACCCAGAAGAGAAAGGAAGTCACCTGGTCCAGAGGACAGGGATGCGCGAAGAAGAGGTAGGCCGGCAGGAAATCCAGAAATGGAACGCCAAATGAGAGATCTTCGTGCGAGACTTGAGGAGATGGATACTGCGCAGAGACGCGGATTTGGCACAGGGGATCTTAGCAATTCCGAGGTTGAAGAGGAAGCTGGACATGCAGAAGAAGTCACAACAGAAGATGCATCAACTGAGTGGTTGATCAAAGGTATCTCCAGAATGGGCGCAAAGGCAAAAATGGACATTGCAGTCTACGAGGGGAGCCTGGATGCAGAAGAGTTGTTGGATTGGATCCGAGCTCTTGACACCTACTTCGATTATGAGGAGATCGAAGAGGACAAGAAGGTCAGACATGCTGTCACCCGATTGAAGGGACATGCATCATTGTGGTGGCACGAGCTACATGCGGATAGACGTTCCAAAGGAAAACAAAATATCAAAATCTGGGACAGGATGATCGCTAAGATGAAAGCGAAATTCATCCCGAGGGATTATCAGATCACACTGTTCAGGCGAATGCAAAACCTGAGATAGAAGCTGATGACGGTGAAAGAATACACCGAAGAATTCTACAGGCTCAATATCCGAGCAGGTCATCGGGAGAGCGATGATGAGAAGGTGGCAAGATATCTGAATGGTCTGAGGTACGACATTCAGGATGAGTTAAGCATGGTAACCCTCCGAACAGTTGAGGATGCTTATCAGATGGCTCTGAAAGCCGAGGAAAAGCTGAGCCGCAAGCAAGGTCAGCGAGGGCGAGGAAAAAGTCATCCCAGAGGCAAGGCAGTTGTCCAAGAAAGAACTCAGAAGCCCAGGGAGCAATGGAAGAAACCTCAGGGTAAGATTGAGAGAGGTGGAACCTCACAACAGAGACAACAATATGCTGAGCCGAGGAGACAACATACAGAGCAGGGTGGCGAATATGCTGACGTGAACACTTTTCCTCGTACCAGAGGTAGGGGAAGAGGTAGAGGAGGAATCATCACATGTTTTACATGTGGAAAGAAGGACACAAAGCCGTTGATTGTCTAGATAGGAAACTGGACAGAGGAGAAGCTCACATCACTGAAGCGCAGAGGCGTGATGTTGAGAGTGAAGATACCGGAAGTGGGAAGTCACTGACGGTGCATAAAATTTTGTTAACACCCGAGAAAGAGGTGGAGGACACAGCTCATAGGACTATACTGTTCAGGACCACATGAAAGACCAAGGGCTGGAAATGTAAGGTCATTGTGGACAGCGGAAGCACCGATAATCTTGTTTCGACTGAGATGGTGGAAAAGCTGGACCTGGAAGCAACTAATCACCCGAGTCCATACAATGTATCATGGCTGCAGAAGGGACATCAGGTAAGTGTCACTAAAAAATGTTTAGTTGATTTCAAAATGGGTGAATATAAAGATAAAGTCCTGTGTGATATCATCCCCATGGATGTCTGTCATGTATTATTGGGTAGACCATGGCAGTATGACAGAAATGTGGTTCATGATGGGAGAATGAACACATACACTTTGCAGAAGGATGGGATGACCCATAAATGGCTTCTGATAAAGGATAAGGAGGTGAAGCCAAAAGTAAGCAATACCATACTTCTCATGAGTGGGAAGGAACTTCTCACAGAGATGGAGAAGAAGGAAGATCCACAATTATTTGTGGTCAGGAAATCAAAAATTGTCCTGACTAGCACAAGACTGGATGACTTACGAGATGAGATTTAGGAACTGCTGGGAGAGTTCGTTGATATCATCGTGGACGAACTACCTCGTTTGTTGCCACCGATGCAGAGTGTGAGTCACCATATTGATGTCATACCCATAGCAAGTTTTTCGTACAAGGCAGCGTACAGGTTGACGCCGCAGGAGAATGAAGAAGTCAAAAGGCAGGTACAGGATCTGCTGGATAAAGGACTGGTCAGAGAGAGTCTGAGTCCATGTGTTGTTCTGACAGTACTAAGTCCGAAGAAATACAGATGCTGGAGGATGTGTATAGACTCCAGAGACATCAACAAAATCACCATCAGGTACAGATTTCCACTGCCGAGAATGGATGATCTGATGAATTTCCTGAGCGGGGAAAATTACTTTTCAAAGATTGATTTGAAAAGAGGATATCACTAGATTCGCATGAGAGAGGGTGATGAATGGAAGACAACATTCAAAACAAACGAAGGTTTGTACGAATGGTTGGTCATGCCATTTGGCTTGACAAACGCGTCGAGCACATTCATGAGGCTGATGAATGAAGTCCTGCAGGAATTCATCGGGAAATTCGTTGTCATATATCTGGATGACATACTGATCTTCAGCAAGACGAAAGATGAGCATTTAAAGAATTTGGCCATTGTAATGAGAAGACTGCAGCAGGAGAAGTTGTTGGTCAATATGAAGAAGTGTTCCTTCATGCAGACAGAACTCATTTATTTGGGTTTTCTGATTTTGGCAAATGAGTTGAAAATGGATCCTGACAAAGTGGAAGTGATAAAGAATTGGCCATCACCGAGAAATGTTTTCGAGGTGAGAAGTTACCATGGACTAGCTAGTTTCTACCGTAAATTCATTAGGAATTTCAGTGGAATTAGCTCAGCGATGATGGATACGGTGAAGAAGCGGCATAAAGTTTTTCATTGGACAGCAGAGTCTGAGAGGAGCTTCACTCTGTTGAAGCGAACGATCACAGAGAAACCATTGTTAGTGTTGCCAGACTTTCAAAAGACATTTCAGGTGAAATGTGATGCCAACGAATATGCTGTAGGAGGAGTCTTAAGTCAGGATGACAAACCAGTGGCATATTTCAGCGAGAAGATGGATGGGGAGAAATTAAAATAATCCACATATGATAAAGAATTTTACACCATCATACAGGCATTAAAGAAGTGGAGGCATTACTTGATACCCAAGGAATTTGTATTGTACAACGATAATCATGCATTGCAGTTTGTAAGTCAACATGAGAAGTTGAACCAGAAGCATGCAAAATGGGTAGAGTACATGCAAAATTTTACAGTTGTGATTAAACACATTTTAGGAACTGCTAACAAAGTGGCTGATGCCTTGAGCAGGAAATGTTTGCTGTTGCAGGAGTTCCGAGTCAAAACATTGGGTTTTGAAAATCTCAGGGACATGTACGCTAGAGATGCAGATTTCGGAGAAGTGTACGAAGCAGCTGAGAATCCA
Organism: Picea glauca; assembly: GCA_000966675.3. Classification (NCBI taxonomy): domain Eukaryota; kingdom Viridiplantae; phylum Streptophyta; class Pinopsida; order Pinales; family Pinaceae; genus Picea; species Picea glauca. The sequence continues at coordinate 189,505 of JZKD02S1822185.1, forward strand.
GTTCTCAGGGATCGGAGCCCATGGATAGATTTCATGATCCAGGAAGGATTGTTGTTTCGAGGCAATCAAATGTGCATCTCGAGTTGCTCCATGAGGGAGAATTTGGTGAAGGAAAAGCACAGTGGTGGATTGGCAGGTCATTTTCGACATGAAAGAACATTTGCAAAACTAAGAGAATCATATTTTTGGCTGGGCATGCGAACATATGTTAAAATATTTATTGACGGATGCAAGATTTGTCAACATTCGAAGGGCCGAAATAATAACACGGGTTTTTATCAGCCATTGCCCATACCGGAGAGACCATGGGAGGCGATAAGCATGGATTTTGTATTGGGTTTGTCGAGGACGCAAAGGGGTGTCGATTCCATCTTTGTGGTGGTGGACAGGTTTTTGAAGATGGCACATTTTATTCCGTGTCAGAAGACCAGTGATGCGACCCACATCACAAACTTGTTTTTCAAAGAGATTGTTAGGTTGCATGGATTGGCGGGAAGCATAGTCTCGGATCGGGATACCAAAGCCATAGGTCATTTTTGGAGGACGCTATGGAAGAAGATAGGAACTAATTTGGCATTTAGTTCATCTTACCACCCACAGACAGACGGACAGACCGAGGTGGTCAACAGAAGTCTTGGAGACTTGCTGAGGAGCTTGGTAACAAAACACCCTGGTAGCTGGGATAACGTATTGCCATAGGCAGAGTTTGCATACAACGATTCTGTGAATCGGAGTACAGGAAAGAGTCCGTTACAGATTATGTATGGAACACAACCGAGGGGAGTTTCTGAACTCAGGGAGTCAGAACATGGTGCGACTAGCAGTGCAAGCACAAAAACATTCGCTGAAGCGATGGAGGAACTTCACACGGAGGTGAAGCAGCGACTGCAGAAGTCAAATCAGGAATATAAACATCGAGCAGATCAGCAATGGAGACAACTTCAGTTTGAAGTTGGGGATATTGTTCTGGCACACTTGAGGAAGGAAAGGTTTCCAAGGGGAACATATAACAAGCTCAAGATGAAGAAAATTGGACCATGCAAAGTCCTGAAGAAGTTCGAAGAGAACGCTTATGAAATTGAGTTGTCGGATGGCATCGGGATATCTCCGATATTTAATGTTTCGGATTTATACCCATACAGGATTGGAGAAGCAGAGGCTAGAACTGAGGAACCAGTGATCCAGTGGCAGAATAAATTTCCAGTAGCAGAAAAGACACAAATGGAGTGTATACTGGACAAACGAGTGGGAAGGAAAACCAAGCGGAAGCAGTATTTTGAGTACCTGGTGAAATGGAAGAACCACCCAGTGGAAGATGCTAGCTGGGAGAATGAGGCAGTGATACAGAGGCATGGACAGACCATACAGAAGCTCATGGACAGGAGCCCATGAAACTTTTCAAGCCAAGGAGTATGATGCAGGAGCATCCACAACATATCAAGCGAGCCAACACATCGAGCAGAAAAGACCGCTGGGCAGCGCCTACAAATTTTGAAATGCTTTGGGAAGTTGTTGCGCTTGTATTGTAAAGGGGACCTTGATCCTTTATGCTCTCGTCCTTAGTATATAAGAAGGCATTTAATAGGTTTAATGCTTTTAGATAAGAATTTAATTGTAGAATTGATAGTTGTAGAATTCGAAAGGGAAACGGGATATAGACACCATCCTTTGTACATTGTAACATATCGAGAAACAGGAGTAAGAAGAGAAGAGA
>JZKD02S1822185.1:191228-204552 GCA_000966675.3 Picea glauca
AGAGGCATCGATGGAACCCCTTGGACTCCAGATCGAGTCGGGGAGTGTACCATTGGGGTTTGATTGTTTTACTGTGATATTAGTGCATCTGAATAGATGATATGATATGGATATATTCTGACATGATTCGTTGATGATGCAAGCTGATGATAGCTTGCTGACCAGACTCACATGTGGAGTAAACAAGTCATGCATGACTACCAGAGATGTTGAGGGAGAGGTGTGGACAATAGCCCTACCACAGCCTACTAGCACTTTCGTCGTGGCTTGAACTGTAGGTTAACATTTACCTAGTTCGAGAGGACCCACGATGCTGTGAGGGCGGACTGCGACAATCGCTCATGATAATTCTAAAGTGCACGCAATAAGGTGGGGGGATAATTCCTTACAGGCCCTTAGTCTCCCACAAGTTCACCTGGCAGAGTATTGACTCCAGGAGTTTTTTATGTCTACGAAGTCAGTCAAGAGGCAAGTGGAACCCTTGGAGGATGTGGTGCGTCCTAAAGGGCACGTCGTGCAAGAAAAATGGAAAGAGGCGAGTGGCACCCTTGGAGCACGTAGTGCGTCCTAAAGGGAACATTGCGCAAGGGAAAACAATTAAGGGGAGTGGCACCCTTGGAGCACCTAGTGCGTCCTGAAGGGAACGTCGTGTTGTTGATGATAAATGAATGAACCTAGATGGCCTTAGGACAAATGACATGTTAAGAATTTTTAAAAACAAATTCCCTAATAAAATGTTGCCCAGTACGAAAATTTAATTCCAGGTCTAAATTATGCTAGTGGTAAAATTTTATCTATCTATTTAAAAAAAAATTAAAAATAATAATAATAGTAATAATAATTATACTCATCATTAAATATTGTAACAATAAGGGGGTAAACAATTTAAATGATTCATAAAAATCTGTTAGGGTAAAATTTAAAAAAAAAAGGGAAATAATTGTTTTATTATTTATGATAATTTAAAATTATTAACTAAAAAGGGAAAAAGGAAAAAGGGGGTTAATTTCTACACCTACCAATTTGAGTCCTAAATGAAAAGGGGAAAGAGGGAAATCTAAAATATTTAGGAAACTAAGAAAAGAGGGAAACATAAGAAGAAAATGGAAACCCAAGGGAAAAAGAAGAATGTCAAACTTAGTAAGGTATCTACCATTAAGAACTTTCTAATTTAGAACTGAACTAGCAAATTGATAATGGGGAAAGTCATTAAATCCTGTAAGAGAATTTGGGGACACCTAGGAGTGATTATAGGAGTGACTCTAGGTGGGTGAGGGAAATAAATTAATTAAAGAAATTAAATTGTGGAGGAATGAAGGGGATGGGTGACACTTGTATGGGGAGGAATTTTTAGAATTTAATTTTTAAAAACTTAATTAAATGAGATTTTAGGAAAGTAAGGGACTTCGAAACTCTATATAATGAAGGGAGGAGAAGGATGAAGGATCTCTTATGTTTGCATGATGTTACTCTACAAAAATCTCTACTTGATTGACTTAGCTTGTGGGATTTGGGATACCAAGATCGGTGAGGAGTGGTAGCTCGGCCTTGCGAGGCGAGCTGGGAGCTAGATGAATATCTGGATAGTGTGTGTGGCCCCTTTGCAGCTCGGGGGCCTAAGGGGGAATAAGATTACCTATAGCATTGCCTAGGAGGTACCAGTGAAGTGTCAACGGTCAACAAGCGGGAGTTGCATGGAGCGAGCGGGACGTCACTCAGAGTGGCGTGATCAGGCAACGGTATGCTCTCTTCATTTTTGTATGGTAGATTGTTGTAGGATTTATGCTTGGATCTGCATGTTTAATGGAGTATGTAAACTGATTGTCTAGATTGATGACTGAATTTCTTTCATAGCCTAGATCGATGATTGATTGACTCCCATGGCCTTCGTTTCCCCACATGTCTTGACCTCCTTGTGGTGTTTGATTGTGAACATTGTGGTGGTTTTTCCTATCATCCCTAGCTCATCAGTCCTCGGTTGGGTAGTCAGCCAGGAGCCTAATCTACGGTTGTCGCTTCGACGTTAATATACCTATGGATCTCAACACCCTGCCTTTCTGTGCGAGGATGATGAACAAAGGATGAACCTATCAGTCGTCTACCTCCGTTGTTGTCCTTGGATGATTGGATTCTTTCGGTTCTCTTACTGTTGTCTGCAATTTGTATTGGTATTCTGGCAATGGAAAAACGAATTGATTCATGTCTGTATTTTGTATTTGTATTCTAGCAATGGAAAAACGAATTGATTCATGTCTACATTTTGCATTGGTATTCTAGCAATGGAAAAATGAATTGATTCATGTCTGCATTATGTATTTGTATTCTGGCAATGGAAAAATGAATTGATTCATGTCTGCATTTTGTATTGGTATTCCGGCAATGGAAAAACAAATTGATTCATGTCTACATTTGGTATTGGTATCCTGGAAATAGAAAAACGTTTTTTCTTTTAAATGTTGCTAGAGATTGTCATTTTAAATGCCCATGTTTTGATTTCAAATGAGACAGAGATTGTTGTTTAAAATTGCCCACAATTTTACTTTCAAATGAGACTGAGTTTGTTGTTTTAAATGCCCACATTTTTCCTTCAAATGAGACTGAGATTGCTATTTTAATTGCCCACATTTTTTCTTTCAGATGAGACTGAGTTTACTATTTTAAATGCTCACATTTTTTCTTTCAAATGAGACTAAGTTTGTCGTTTTAAATGCCCACGTTTTTGCTTTCAAATGAGACTGTGTTTCCTATTTTAAATGCCCACGTTTTTTCTTTCAAACGATGGACTGAGTTGTTATAGAAATCACCCACGAATTTAGCCTTTTAAATCTTAAATTCACTTGCCGGAATGACCACAGTTTTGGTAAATAAAAATTGATTGTGTGCATGTTGAATTTGCCCACCCTTTTTTTCTATTCAATTGATAACTGACTTGCAGTAATGACCACGATTTCGCCTTCAAATTGTGACTGGGTTTTCCCTTGAGTGATGGACTGCGTTGATGTTGATTGGATACGTTTTCCTTTAATTGTTGAGTTGCTATCGACTGGGCACGATTGGCAACCATGTGGGCATTGTGTTTTTGCTAATTTTGTCACAGCGAATTAAATGGATAACAGTTAGTTAAATGCCTTACTATTGCTAGATTCATTGCTAGGTAATGGTCACATTAATTGCCTTGATTTTTGCCATTAAATAAAATGGATAACAGTGAATTAAATGCTTTGTTATTGTTAGATTCATTGTTATGTAATGGTCATATTAATTGCCAGAACAATTGCTACAACAATGTAAATGGCATGCAGATTCATTCTTTGGATTAAATGACACAGCAAGTTAAATGTTAACTAACACCTTAAATGCCTTGCTATTGTTGGATTACTTGTTATGACAACAATCATGTAAACTACCTTGTTAGTGCGCTTTTAATTTTCGTGTTAATGTTCATGTAATTGCCTTGTTATTTCTATATTAATTGTTAAGTAACCGCTATGCTAATTTCCTCGATAAATTGCTCCAGCCCTGCTAATAGTTAGTAGTTTCCTTCTAATATTATTAGACAGATAGTATTGTTAGTTCAGTCAATATAACTAGACTACATGTTGAGATTTAATTGTTCATAAGTGTTATAATGATAGAATTCTACTTTTAGATTGTAAATGTTGTTATTTAAGTTAATCTCTAGTTGGGTGGAGAATTTGGATTAACATAGACTTGACGGATTAGGTTTTGTTAAAGATTGAAATTTGACTGGTAAGTAAGGAATGAATTGCAAATTTTAGACTCGCTGGATTGAATTTTATTTAAGGATAGAGGGAATTTATAATTATGGTTTTAGTATTGACCACTTAGATTTAAAAAATTAATTGTATTAACGTTTATTTAGCGGATGCATTATTGTCTAATTGTAACTTGACGTGCCTCGTTAGAATGAAACCCTTGTTAAAATTGATTGTAATCATAGACCGGTTAGACTCGGTGATTGGTGGGGGCGGGGATGATGTCGTGTGGGATGTCATCACCCCTTGTCTTTGTCCTTTTGTGTCTTGTCAACCTTTGTGCGGGGTACGTATAGTCTCCCAGTCAGTATTCGGTTCCTAGATCATCAAATTTTTCTTGAGTCTTGGTCCCTTTTGTTTTGCACCAAGGTTATTGATGCATCTATCACCCAGGGAACAACATGATTCCTGATGAGGGGATCATGGTGTGCCCTAGGGGATAGCAGTGAACGAGATATTGGCTAGAGTAGGTTCTTTTGTGTGAGTGTTGACGAGCGTGCAAGTTGCTCTTGGCACAAGGGCCAAACACTTTCAGGTGTTAGGTCTGTGCACCTTGAGGTTCTAGTATTTTCTCATCTAGGCCATGATGTCGAGATGGGGGTGTTGTCCCTTAGCTTGTAGGAGTGGTCGTGTTTGCGTCAGAAGTGTAGTCGCCCTCCTTGTTATTTTGCACATGTTTGCCAATTGTCTTGAGCCGGTGTGTGGTGTCATAGTAACTTGTTGCCTGGACTACGTGCTAGTGTTCGTCGTCAATGGTTTGATTAAACTATTCTCATCGTCGCCTTCTTGCCTCTTAACTCCTGAAAAAAAAATGAAAACAAAAAAAATTGCTTCGCTTTTTTTCATAACGATGGGGTCGTTACATTGTTCCAGAGCTCCATGGAGACCACTATCTCAACACCTACAAAATGAATAAAAGAATGAGTTAGTAAGGTGTACAAATCATTAAATCAAAGGAAAATCACATAAACAATAGAATTAATCTCACCATGGAGGAGCAGAGATATAAAATATCTCCTTCAATCATTGTAATCTACACCTGGATGTTCTAGGTTTACGGATAACTGATGGGTACCGTCACATCATCATAAGGCCCCATAATTAGATATTAATCAAGAAGAAACTTTAAGTAAAGATACAACATATGTAAAAAAATGGAAATTAAGTAACCACTAAGGTCTGCGTGAGCTCTGCCTGCATGATATATCATAGTGGAAGTTCTAAAAATATAGACAAGGGTGTATAAAAGAAGATGTGGGGTCTCAATATTTAACCATATATGAGAAAAGGGAAAAACAATTATCCTCTCAAGGTAAAACTCGATTACTGATATTTATGAGTACCGATGGAAAAACCCCGAGGCTAAGGCATAACCCCTTCGAAGAAAACATGGAAGAAAAAATATTGTGACCCAATATAAATCTTACAGTCAATGCATAATAGGAAACATATATGTATTAACTGGAAGTTGACGAGAGATATTATTAGATAAGTAATATTCATTCCAACTACAAACAATTATCATTTCGAAGGGTAAAACACAATAAATGTTAATAAGTTAAACAACCCACAAATTTACAGGAAAATCCCAAATGGTTAGGAGAGTCTTCTTAACAGTAAAAGGCACCAACCGTGAATACATTGCAAAGGTTCATAGAAGGCCCAAAGAAAAATATGAATTCTCGGAGCATTACCCATCAAACTTGCTAAGAAAAAAAAAACGAGAATGGGGCATTTAAACCTAAATTATATAAACTTGAAAAAGGGGAAAACTCTCAAGAAGAATACATAGCCTAAGGAAGAAGTGAAGAATGTGAGAAATAACTAAGTGTGGGAGAGTTAGTAAAGAGAAAATAGTCACAAGAAAAACTAATGCATTACCAAACAACACTCATGCAAGTTTACGACAATGACCCTCCTCGATATGGAAACCTCAAGATGTGGCACATGCAGGACTGCTGCATGATAAATTCTCCATAGAGAACGCGAGATAATGAGGAGTTGGTGAAGTTTTAATGCGAACAACTACCATAACATGAGTTTAAAACATCATAAAGCACCAAAATGAATTTCTCTGTACTAAGTAGTCATGCTTAAGGACATGTGTAACATGAATGGATGGGCTTATAATGATAGACCATTCCAATTAATTTGTTTCATAATTTCAATGAAGAACGAGTTTATATATGAAGAATTACCATAAGACAACATTAAGAAACATGTGGTATCAAGTAAATTAAATACTATAAGTATAAGAACATGATAAGAACAATTGTAAACCTATAGTCATAGGAGAAGGACTATATTTAGCAACCAATTCATTGAACATTTATATAGATTGCCATTTAAGTAATAAATTATATATTATAGGTTACCAAATATTGGTCTTAAGGAGATAAGACTTAGGGTAACTCATATAAATACAATATATAAGGGTGGATGATAATATCTATAAGACTTTATAAAATGCTATGGTAAGGAGATAAAGTTTTTACGATATAGGTATGTAGTCCCTATGAGATTATTGTCACAATCAAAACGTTGGAAGGATAACAAAATTTTCTGTATCATAAGAGAAACAAGGAAAATTATAAGATAGGTATAAAATTAATTATGAAAATAATGATGAAGAAGAACCATTGAAGAATATTGTGGTTATTTATATATAAAAAAAAATATTTTCTTTACTGGAATTTAAGGTATGTGACAATTTAGGGGGAATATTAAAAGAGGGGCATGTAGTTGCATATGAGTCAAGGAAGCTAAAATCACATGAAGAAAACAATGCACTGCATGATCTTGAGTTTACATCTATTGTACATGTTATAAAAATGTGGCGAGATTATCTGTTGGGAAATAATTTTTTGTTAAAAACAGACAATGATAGTTTCAAACACCTTTCTTTTATCAAAAGCACTTAAATTCCAGACATGATAGATGTTTCGCTTCCTAAGAGAATTTGATTTTATTATAGAACACATTAAAGGGAAGGAAAATAAGGTGGAATATTCCATTAGTAGGAAGTTAAATACAATTTTCAATAGCAACATCCAATCTAATTTAAAGCAGAAAATTGAAATGGTAGTAGGAAAAGATGAAGAGTACAGAAAAATTCAATAAAATTGTTAAATTGATTCTCTAAATAACAAAGAGTCAAAATTTAATTGTAGCCCAGAATGTTTAATTTTGTATAAGAATAGATATTTTTTGCCAAACAATGCAGAACTGAAAAAATTAATATTACGAGAGGCTCACAAGAAACCATATTTGGGACATACGAGGTATCAAAAGACAATAAAAACATTAAAGAAAGAATATTTTTGGCCCAAAATGAATACAAAAATAGCTGAATACATTGCTAGGTTTCTAGAGTGTTAGTGGGTTAAAGCATAGCACTAGCACCCGACTAGATTATTATAGCCCATACCCATTCCAGAGTGGAAATGGGAAGTAATCTGAATGGAATTCATCACTGGATTACCTATAACGAAGAAGAAAACTTATTTGATTATGGTTTTGATTTATAAACTTACAAAAAAAACACGCTTTATCCTAATAAAATCCACTTATATTGCTATAAATATTGCCAAAAAAAATTATGAAGGAAATTTTCAGTATGCACAGGTTGCCTAAAACAAGCATTTTTTATAGAGACACAAAATTTGCTTCCAATTTTTGGAAGAATTTGTTTAGTGGATTGGATACAGAACTAAATTTTAGCACTTTACCATCCTCAAACTGATGGTCAGATTGAAAGGACTTACTGTATTCTTGAGGATATGTTGTGAATGTATGTTATGGATCGCCCAAGAAAATGGAAAGATTATCTTTAGTTGATTGAATTCATATACAACAACAGTTATCCGTCATATTTAAAGATGAGTTATTTTGAATTATTATATGGTCGGAGGTGTAGAGCACCGATGAGTTGGAATAATCCCATGGACGCGATTATTGTAGGGCTCAATATGCTAAAATAAATGGAAACAATAGTGAACAAAGTGAAACAGAATTTGAAAAGTGCACAAGATAGGAAGAAAAGTTATGCAGATTAAAAAAGGACACAAGGAGTTTAATGTTGGAGACGATGCTTACATAAAAATAAAACCCATAAATAATTCACTCATACTTGGAAAGAGTTCTAAGTTATCACCACGATATTTTGGACCTTTTGAAGTGTTAGCCAGAGTAGGACCAATAACTTACCAGTTTGCACTATCAGTCCACCTTAAAATACCTAATGTATTTCATGTTTCATTATCAAAGATATATGTGACTAATATAACTCATGTTGTAAATTGGAATGTGATCTAGGTGGAACCAGAGGACGAGTTTTGGGTGGGACTTCTACGTCTACTCGACGGGAAGGAGACTATATTGTGGAACATGGCCATCACTCAGGTTAAAGTGCAATGGAGTGACTTTAGTCTTGAGGAGGCTACTTGGGAAATGGAATACACTCAGGAAATCCTACCCATTTATCTTCCAAATTTGGTATGCTTGATTGGAACACCGAGGACGATGTTCAATTCAAGTGGGGGAGGATGTAACATCGCTCTAATTTAAATATTTGAATACTTTTAAGTGATTGTGAATATTGAGTTATGACATTGAGAAAAAAATTGATTAAGATTTTAATCATCATGAATAATTGATGGTGAAAAACATTTATGTAAATATTATTTTTATTTTATTTTATTTAAAAATTACTTGAGATAAATTGATGAGAGAACTAGCTATGATAAGAGAAATTATTTATTCCATGGGAAAAGTGAAAACATGATAGAAACCACCAAGGTAAAAGTGAATTGTGTCCATGAGGACAAGTGTAAACCTACAACATGGAGTGTGGGAGGTTAGGAAACAAGCCAACATGAAGTGATGCCAAGACTACCAAGAGAGTTAGGAAAGAGGCTAACTGGAAAAGAAGAAAATACCTAGGCAGTGGGAGAAGAAAACAAGTATGGTGTAAACAGGACGTTGCTCAGTACTTGTGGAAAGTTTAGAGCTTGGTGGTTCTGAGAAAAAACCAAGTTTTGGAAATTAGTTAGAGAAGGTTCTTGACATTTTTCAGTTTCCTATGGAATAAAGTATTTGTCTTGGGGTTGACAAGTGTTAGGATTATGTGGCTACTCTAGTCTATGATTGGGAGGAGATGGACTCTCTCCTCAATTTTTCCCAGTAAACATTTGTGGTTCAGATATGTTTATCTACCTTGGATATTTTATTTCTTTATAATTTTTAGCTTAGATGCATATAGTTTCAGGTAGCTGGTGAAATAATTTTTAAACTAGTTGGATGCCAATATTTATTATATCTGGATAAGTTCTTAGTAATATACTTTTATAATAAAATAAAATGTGGAAGTACAAATAACCATAAAAATCTTAGTCTCTTCATTACTGTTATTATTTGCAGAGGAAGCTTGAATACTCATATTTCAATATTTTTATTTACATTTAGCAAATAAATAGAATAATAGAAACAACCATTGAGTATGAATTGAAATCCTAGTAAGGTAAATGTTTCTTGTTTAAATGTTATCTAAAGGTGAAATAAAGGAAGACTCTAGTAGTTATGCAAGAATATTATTGTGGCAGTTTAAAACAAATCATTTTCTTGTTGCATATATAAACAACATAAAGATAATATGTGAAAATAGACTAGATTTTTTATTACTTCAATGAATATAAATAAATAGAAAAAAACTACTAGATATGCAATATGCATAAATGAATGGTAACCTCTCTATTTGAAGCATTATGTAGCTACAAAATTAACTTGAGCCATTATGTTTGAATTACCCACTTAGAAAATAAAAGAAGCTACCATAAACAAAGGTAGTTTTCATAACTCATATACAGAAATAGGAAGCATGCCATAATTTAATAACCAATCTAGAATATATGTAAGGTTTAAAGGAACAGAGGTAGTTTTCATAACTCATATACAAAAATAGGAAGCATGCCATAATTTAATAACCAATCTAGAATATATGTAAGGTTTAAAGGTTGAAATCCTCACAAGTAGAGCTGACTACTAACACTAATGTACTAAGCGTGGAATAAGAAACTACTGAAAGATTCTTCACAAGGGTTAGGTATACGACTTCTAAACAAGTCTTTACAAGGGTGAGTTAACCCTTGAAAACAATAAAAAAATATTCCCCAACCATAATGGAAGTCACCATGATGTGGGTTAAACAATGAAAACTTCAAGATATCGACGACATCCCTCAGTCGATAGTGACACATGGTTTACCTCTTTCCGATTCGAAGGATGGAGTATAGAAGGTCGTAACCTTTATACTATGTTGTCAACGCTTGAAAGGAGGTTTTTAACTAGACGTCGTGAGGTATATCACTAATTATTAAATTTTTTATTCATTTTATTTTTAAATAAAATCACTATTTATTTAAATAAAAACAATCTAAAAACTTCAAAAATAAAATACAAAACAATTTCAATATTTCAATTTATAAACAATATACACCAAATACTAAGTATTCTCCCATCCCATCCCATCATTGGCATGGTTATTAGAAAAATGGTCATATGAAATCTACAACTAACATGTACATAAAACTTAGAAGCCTACACTTTAATTACTTTACTTACCCTCCACTTTCTATAATTTATTTCTTTTCAATTATTATTTTTATGTTGGTTATTTTAAATTAATTACCCTTCAAATTTCCAATTCAATTTTTGAATACCTAAAGTTTGATTATCATGTAAATATAAAATATTCTTATATAAAGCTAAATGAAGATAAACAATTACTTTACTTACCCTCCACTTTTCAATTATTATTTTTATGTTGGTTATTTTAAATTAATTATGCTTCAAATTTCCAATTCAATTTTTGAATACGTAAAGTTTGATTATCATGTAAATCTAAAATATTCTTATATAACGCTAGATGAAGATAAACAATTATTTTACTTACCCTCCACTTTATCTAATTTTTTTCTTTTCGATAATTATTTTCAATTATTATTTTTATGTTGGTTATTACCCTCCACTTTATCTAATTTTTTTCTTTTCAATAATTATTTTTATTATGGTTATTTTAAACTACATACCCTTCAATTTTCCAATGCTTAAAATTTTATTATCAGGTATATCTAAAATATTCTTACCCTTCAATTTCCAATTTTTGAATACCTAAATTTTGATTATCATGTATATCTAAAATATTCTTATATAACACTACACGAACATAAACAAAGAGATATTTGGTAGTTACATAAGAGTGAAGATATAAGTAAAATCTTCAATTGAATTGTGGATTCCTCTTTTGTTGTTTCTTTGGATTCTTATGGTTGATAACTGAAGAGTCGTCACTACTAACATAACAATTTTGTGGATTTTTTTTTTATTTTTATTTTTTTGTATCTTTGGATTATATTGTATGGAATTCTTCTTTGTTGTTTCTTTGAATCTTCTTTGTTGTTTATTTGAATCTAGGTGATTTAGCATTAATATATTGATTGTTGAAAGTAAGAATGAATATGTTGAATCATAATTTTAGTTAATTGAAATTATAATTTTGTAGTTAATTAAAATCATCATTTTGTAGCTTTAAAGAAGTCTTTTTAATAATTGATAATGTTATATCATAATTTTATTTAATTGAAATTATAATTTTGTAGTAAATTAAAATCATAAGTTTGTAGTTTTAAAGAAACCTTCTTATTTTTAAGGAGACAAGTTAATAGTGTTTTTTTATGATGTGAATATGTACTATTCTCTTTTTTTTTTAAATATTAATTTATTATGATGAATATTATTAAAAAATTGAAAAGATTGCAAATTTATATCAACTTTAAATTTATAATGTGTATAAAGGGTTAAACATTCAAAAATACAAAATTTTAATTCAAAAGGTAAAATTTGATTAATTTATTCTCCTCTCAATATTTAATATATCCAAAATCTTTTTTTACAACATAAAAAAAATAACACACTTATACAACTTCCTTTTTACTCATTTACCCATCAATACCAATCAACTCTAATATTTTTTTACAACATGAAAAAAATAACACACTTATACAATTTCTTCTTTACTCATTTACTCATTGTTGGGCCCCAACAATTCCCCCTATATTTTTACAAAATTTAATGGGCCCTGTTAGAATCTTGATAATTATAATGAGTTACAAATCAACCTTTTGAAATAGTTCCATACCTCGGCATGCTTTGAGACAAACGTAAGACATTCACTATAGTATGAGACATTTATTACAAAAGTATATGTCAACAGTTAGAAACGAGCATAAAAATCTCAATTTCAACAAAAACATTATTTTTTTATCAAATGTTTACTTTCGTTTAAATTATGATTATGTGTTCATTCTTTTGTTCAGTAGCAAGTTTGACTATTTTCCATAATGCGTTCAATACTTCATCAAATATTATCTTGGTTGGATTCTCATTTTCATGAAATCATTTGGTCATATTAATTAATTAAATTCTTTTTTTTCATTTTGCATCTCATTTCAAAATAATAATAATAATCAAAGAATTATTATTCATTTGTTTGGTTTTGTAAAAAACCAAAATTAATACTTTTTCTCCATTAACTTGAAGTTTCTAGATCATATTTGAAAACAAATTATAAACAATATTTGTTTATAAGTTATAGTTAGTTTAAATTCATTTTTTATTTTTCTAGATTTTGTTTTACTCACAAATTTTAGGTTATTAATTTAGGTTTCTTTTTGTTTCACATGTTTCTATTATAAAATATTTGATATGGATCTGATCATGGATTGATTTTATTATCCAAATATATTCAATATGATTGATCCAAAAATAATTTCTGATTGCTACAAATAATTTTATGAGCAACAACAGATAAAATTTGGAAAGGCGTCAAGATGAGACAGACAATTTTGTAGAACTGATTGCAGCCAAACCGTGAGGAATTTGAAGAAACGATTGAAAACCCAGAACCAAAATGGACCCATTTACCTTCATATTAGAGGTTTTCCCAAATAAATGCACGATTTGAGAGATATTGATGTCTTTTTACGAGGCCAATTTCAGGTGGCGAAAATTAATAGTGACGCCGAGACAGTTCATTCATTGTATAAATATATGAGAAAAATTAGAGCAAGGGATCCAAGAATTGGAGAGGAGGATTTTTATTCTTTCTCTTTTGTATATTATATATTTTGTAAACTTTTTATTTTTTTTCAAATGGAGTAATGGATGGTTGAAATCTTTAGGAGAATGGACGAGTATTTTCAAAGAAGAATATGGAATTCCATGTTGCTTAATGGATTTTGTCCTGTGAGTAAAATGGTTTTATTTTCATTATAATATCTTCATATTCTTTGAATAATTGATTATGCATTGATTTAAATAGCCTTAGTCTTTTTTATCAATACATGGTTAATTGTTATCATTTATGCATTAGTTTTTCCAATCTTTAAAGTCTATTATCCAAAAAAATTATTCCAGGACTACAGAATGGACAAGTGATTCCAAAAACTTAATAGAACGACATATATGCATTTTGTCTTTAGCCTTTTGTTTAT
>JZKD02S1822185.1:204602-217369 GCA_000966675.3 Picea glauca
TTCAGTCAATATAACTAGACTACATGTTGAGATTTAATTGTTCATAAGTGTTATAATGATAGAATTCTACTTTTAGATTGTAAATGTTGTTATTTAAGTTAATCTCTAGTTGGGTGGAGAATTTGGATTAACATAGACTTGACGGATTAGGTTTTGTTAAAGATTGAAATTTGACTGGTAAGTAAGGAATGAATTGCAAATTTTAGACTCGCTGGATTGAATTTTATTTAAGGATAGAGGGAATTTATAATTATGGTTTTAGTATTGACCACTTAGATTTAAAAAATTAATTGTATTAACGTTTATTTAGCGGATGCATTATTGTCTAATTGTAACTTGACGTGCCTCGTTAGAATGAAACCCTTGTTAAAATTGATTGTAATCATAGACCGGTTAGACTCGGTGATTGGTGGGGGCGGGGATGATGTCGTGTGGGATGTCATCACCCCTTGTCTTTGTCCTTTTGTGTCTTGTCAACCTTTGTGCGGGGTACGTATAGTCTCCCAGTCAGTATTCGGTTCCTAGATCATCAAATTTTTCTTGAGTCTTGGTCCCTTTTGTTTTGCACCAAGGTTATTGATGCATCTATCACCCAGGGAACAACATGATTCCTGATGAGGGGATCATGGTGTGCCCTAGGGGATAGCAGTGAACGAGATATTGGCTAGAGTAGGTTCTTTTGTGTGAGTGTTGACGAGCGTGCAAGTTGCTCTTGGCACAAGGGCCAAACACTTTCAGGTGTTAGGTCTGTGCACCTTGAGGTTCTAGTATTTTCTCATCTAGGCCATGATGTCGAGATGGGGGTGTTGTCCCTTAGCTTGTAGGAGTGGTCGTGTTTGCGTCAGAAGTGTAGTCGCCCTCCTTGTTATTTTGCACATGTTTGCCAATTGTCTTGAGCCGGTGTGTGGTGTCATAGTAACTTGTTGCCTGGACTACGTGCTAGTGTTCGTCGTCAATGGTTTGATTAAACTATTCTCATCGTCGCCTTCTTGCCTCTTAACTCCTGAAAAAAAAATGAAAACAAAAAAAATTGCTTCGCTTTTTTTCATAACGATGGGGTCGTTACATTGTTCCAGAGCTCCATGGAGACCACTATCTCAACACCTACAAAATGAATAAAAGAATGAGTTAGTAAGGTGTACAAATCATTAAATCAAAGGAAAATCACATAAACAATAGAATTAATCTCACCATGGAGGAGCAGAGATATAAAATATCTCCTTCAATCATTGTAATCTACACCTGGATGTTCTAGGTTTACGGATAACTGATGGGTACCGTCACATCATCATAAGGCCCCATAATTAGATATTAATCAAGAAGAAACTTTAAGTAAAGATACAACATATGTAAAAAAATGGAAATTAAGTAACCACTAAGGTCTGCGTGAGCTCTGCCTGCATGATATATCATAGTGGAAGTTCTAAAAATATAGACAAGGGTGTATAAAAGAAGATGTGGGGTCTCAATATTTAACCATATATGAGAAAAGGGAAAAACAATTATCCTCTCAAGGTAAAACTCGATTACTGATATTTATGAGTACCGATGGAAAAACCCCGAGGCTAAGGCATAACCCCTTCGAAGAAAACATGGAAGAAAAAATATTGTGACCCAATATAAATCTTACAGTCAATGCATAATAGGAAACATATATGTATTAACTGGAAGTTGACGAGAGATATTATTAGATAAGTAATATTCATTCCAACTACAAACAATTATCATTTCGAAGGGTAAAACACAATAAATGTTAATAAGTTAAACAACCCACAAATTTACAGGAAAATCCCAAATGGTTAGGAGAGTCTTCTTAACAGTAAAAGGCACCAACCGTGAATACATTGCAAAGGTTCATAGAAGGCCCAAAGAAAAATATGAATTCTCGGAGCATTACCCATCAAACTTGCTAAGAAAAAAAAAACGAGAATGGGGCATTTAAACCTAAATTATATAAACTTGAAAAAGGGGAAAACTCTCAAGAAGAATACATAGCCTAAGGAAGAAGTGAAGAATGTGAGAAATAACTAAGTGTGGGAGAGTTAGTAAAGAGAAAATAGTCACAAGAAAAACTAATGCATTACCAAACAACACTCATGCAAGTTTACGACAATGACCCTCCTCGATATGGAAACCTCAAGATGTGGCACATGCAGGACTGCTGCATGATAAATTCTCCATAGAGAACGCGAGATAATGAGGAGTTGGTGAAGTTTTAATGCGAACAACTACCATAACATGAGTTTAAAACATCATAAAGCACCAAAATGAATTTCTCTGTACTAAGTAGTCATGCTTAAGGACATGTGTAACATGAATGGATGGGCTTATAATGATAGACCATTCCAATTAATTTGTTTCATAATTTCAATGAAGAACGAGTTTATATATGAAGAATTACCATAAGACAACATTAAGAAACATGTGGTATCAAGTAAATTAAATACTATAAGTATAAGAACATGATAAGAACAATTGTAAACCTATAGTCATAGGAGAAGGACTATATTTAGCAACCAATTCATTGAACATTTATATAGATTGCCATTTAAGTAATAAATTATATATTATAGGTTACCAAATATTGGTCTTAAGGAGATAAGACTTAGGGTAACTCATATAAATACAATATATAAGGGTGGATGATAATATCTATAAGACTTTATAAAATGCTATGGTAAGGAGATAAAGTTTTTACGATATAGGTATGTAGTCCCTATGAGATTATTGTCACAATCAAAACGTTGGAAGGATAACAAAATTTTCTGTATCATAAGAGAAACAAGGAAAATTATAAGATAGGTATAAAATTAATTATGAAAATAATGATGAAGAAGAACCATTGAAGAATATTGTGGTTATTTATATATAAAAAAAAATATTTTCTTTACTGGAATTTAAGGTATGTGACAATTTAGGGGGAATATTAAAAGAGGGGCATGTAGTTGCATATGAGTCAAGGAAGCTAAAATCACATGAAGAAAACAATGCACTGCATGATCTTGAGTTTACATCTATTGTACATGTTATAAAAATGTGGCGAGATTATCTGTTGGGAAATAATTTTTTGTTAAAAACAGACAATGATAGTTTCAAACACCTTTCTTTTATCAAAAGCACTTAAATTCCAGACATGATAGATGTTTCGCTTCCTAAGAGAATTTGATTTTATTATAGAACACATTAAAGGGAAGGAAAATAAGGTGGAATATTCCATTAGTAGGAAGTTAAATACAATTTTCAATAGCAACATCCAATCTAATTTAAAGCAGAAAATTGAAATGGTAGTAGGAAAAGATGAAGAGTACAGAAAAATTCAATAAAATTGTTAAATTGATTCTCTAAATAACAAAGAGTCAAAATTTAATTGTAGCCCAGAATGTTTAATTTTGTATAAGAATAGATATTTTTTGCCAAACAATGCAGAACTGAAAAAATTAATATTACGAGAGGCTCACAAGAAACCATATTTGGGACATACGAGGTATCAAAAGACAATAAAAACATTAAAGAAAGAATATTTTTGGCCCAAAATGAATACAAAAATAGCTGAATACATTGCTAGGTTTCTAGAGTGTTAGTGGGTTAAAGCATAGCACTAGCACCCGACTAGATTATTATAGCCCATACCCATTCCAGAGTGGAAATGGGAAGTAATCTGAATGGAATTCATCACTGGATTACCTATAACGAAGAAGAAAACTTATTTGATTATGGTTTTGATTTATAAACTTACAAAAAAAACACGCTTTATCCTAATAAAATCCACTTATATTGCTATAAATATTGCCAAAAAAAATTATGAAGGAAATTTTCAGTATGCACAGGTTGCCTAAAACAAGCATTTTTTATAGAGACACAAAATTTGCTTCCAATTTTTGGAAGAATTTGTTTAGTGGATTGGATACAGAACTAAATTTTAGCACTTTACCATCCTCAAACTGATGGTCAGATTGAAAGGACTTACTGTATTCTTGAGGATATGTTGTGAATGTATGTTATGGATCGCCCAAGAAAATGGAAAGATTATCTTTAGTTGATTGAATTCATATACAACAACAGTTATCCGTCATATTTAAAGATGAGTTATTTTGAATTATTATATGGTCGGAGGTGTAGAGCACCGATGAGTTGGAATAATCCCATGGACGCGATTATTGTAGGGCTCAATATGCTAAAATAAATGGAAACAATAGTGAACAAAGTGAAACAGAATTTGAAAAGTGCACAAGATAGGAAGAAAAGTTATGCAGATTAAAAAAGGACACAAGGAGTTTAATGTTGGAGACGATGCTTACATAAAAATAAAACCCATAAATAATTCACTCATACTTGGAAAGAGTTCTAAGTTATCACCACGATATTTTGGACCTTTTGAAGTGTTAGCCAGAGTAGGACCAATAACTTACCAGTTTGCACTATCAGTCCACCTTAAAATACCTAATGTATTTCATGTTTCATTATCAAAGATATATGTGACTAATATAACTCATGTTGTAAATTGGAATGTGATCTAGGTGGAACCAGAGGACGAGTTTTGGGTGGGACTTCTACGTCTACTCGACGGGAAGGAGACTATATTGTGGAACATGGCCATCACTCAGGTTAAAGTGCAATGGAGTGACTTTAGTCTTGAGGAGGCTACTTGGGAAATGGAATACACTCAGGAAATCCTACCCATTTATCTTCCAAATTTGGTATGCTTGATTGGAACACCGAGGACGATGTTCAATTCAAGTGGGGGAGGATGTAACATCGCTCTAATTTAAATATTTGAATACTTTTAAGTGATTGTGAATATTGAGTTATGACATTGAGAAAAAAATTGATTAAGATTTTAATCATCATGAATAATTGATGGTGAAAAACATTTATGTAAATATTATTTTTATTTTATTTTATTTAAAAATTACTTGAGATAAATTGATGAGAGAACTAGCTATGATAAGAGAAATTATTTATTCCATGGGAAAAGTGAAAACATGATAGAAACCACCAAGGTAAAAGTGAATTGTGTCCATGAGGACAAGTGTAAACCTACAACATGGAGTGTGGGAGGTTAGGAAACAAGCCAACATGAAGTGATGCCAAGACTACCAAGAGAGTTAGGAAAGAGGCTAACTGGAAAAGAAGAAAATACCTAGGCAGTGGGAGAAGAAAACAAGTATGGTGTAAACAGGACGTTGCTCAGTACTTGTGGAAAGTTTAGAGCTTGGTGGTTCTGAGAAAAAACCAAGTTTTGGAAATTAGTTAGAGAAGGTTCTTGACATTTTTCAGTTTCCTATGGAATAAAGTATTTGTCTTGGGGTTGACAAGTGTTAGGATTATGTGGCTACTCTAGTCTATGATTGGGAGGAGATGGACTCTCTCCTCAATTTTTCCCAGTAAACATTTGTGGTTCAGATATGTTTATCTACCTTGGATATTTTATTTCTTTATAATTTTTAGCTTAGATGCATATAGTTTCAGGTAGCTGGTGAAATAATTTTTAAACTAGTTGGATGCCAATATTTATTATATCTGGATAAGTTCTTAGTAATATACTTTTATAATAAAATAAAATGTGGAAGTACAAATAACCATAAAAATCTTAGTCTCTTCATTACTGTTATTATTTGCAGAGGAAGCTTGAATACTCATATTTCAATATTTTTATTTACATTTAGCAAATAAATAGAATAATAGAAACAACCATTGAGTATGAATTGAAATCCTAGTAAGGTAAATGTTTCTTGTTTAAATGTTATCTAAAGGTGAAATAAAGGAAGACTCTAGTAGTTATGCAAGAATATTATTGTGGCAGTTTAAAACAAATCATTTTCTTGTTGCATATATAAACAACATAAAGATAATATGTGAAAATAGACTAGATTTTTTATTACTTCAATGAATATAAATAAATAGAAAAAAACTACTAGATATGCAATATGCATAAATGAATGGTAACCTCTCTATTTGAAGCATTATGTAGCTACAAAATTAACTTGAGCCATTATGTTTGAATTACCCACTTAGAAAATAAAAGAAGCTACCATAAACAAAGGTAGTTTTCATAACTCATATACAGAAATAGGAAGCATGCCATAATTTAATAACCAATCTAGAATATATGTAAGGTTTAAAGGAACAGAGGTAGTTTTCATAACTCATATACAAAAATAGGAAGCATGCCATAATTTAATAACCAATCTAGAATATATGTAAGGTTTAAAGGTTGAAATCCTCACAAGTAGAGCTGACTACTAACACTAATGTACTAAGCGTGGAATAAGAAACTACTGAAAGATTCTTCACAAGGGTTAGGTATACGACTTCTAAACAAGTCTTTACAAGGGTGAGTTAACCCTTGAAAACAATAAAAAAATATTCCCCAACCATAATGGAAGTCACCATGATGTGGGTTAAACAATGAAAACTTCAAGATATCGACGACATCCCTCAGTCGATAGTGACACATGGTTTACCTCTTTCCGATTCGAAGGATGGAGTATAGAAGGTCGTAACCTTTATACTATGTTGTCAACGCTTGAAAGGAGGTTTTTAACTAGACGTCGTGAGGTATATCACTAATTATTAAATTTTTTATTCATTTTATTTTTAAATAAAATCACTATTTATTTAAATAAAAACAATCTAAAAACTTCAAAAATAAAATACAAAACAATTTCAATATTTCAATTTATAAACAATATACACCAAATACTAAGTATTCTCCCATCCCATCCCATCATTGGCATGGTTATTAGAAAAATGGTCATATGAAATCTACAACTAACATGTACATAAAACTTAGAAGCCTACACTTTAATTACTTTACTTACCCTCCACTTTCTATAATTTATTTCTTTTCAATTATTATTTTTATGTTGGTTATTTTAAATTAATTACCCTTCAAATTTCCAATTCAATTTTTGAATACCTAAAGTTTGATTATCATGTAAATATAAAATATTCTTATATAAAGCTAAATGAAGATAAACAATTACTTTACTTACCCTCCACTTTTCAATTATTATTTTTATGTTGGTTATTTTAAATTAATTATGCTTCAAATTTCCAATTCAATTTTTGAATACGTAAAGTTTGATTATCATGTAAATCTAAAATATTCTTATATAACGCTAGATGAAGATAAACAATTATTTTACTTACCCTCCACTTTATCTAATTTTTTTCTTTTCGATAATTATTTTCAATTATTATTTTTATGTTGGTTATTACCCTCCACTTTATCTAATTTTTTTCTTTTCAATAATTATTTTTATTATGGTTATTTTAAACTACATACCCTTCAATTTTCCAATGCTTAAAATTTTATTATCAGGTATATCTAAAATATTCTTACCCTTCAATTTCCAATTTTTGAATACCTAAATTTTGATTATCATGTATATCTAAAATATTCTTATATAACACTACACGAACATAAACAAAGAGATATTTGGTAGTTACATAAGAGTGAAGATATAAGTAAAATCTTCAATTGAATTGTGGATTCCTCTTTTGTTGTTTCTTTGGATTCTTATGGTTGATAACTGAAGAGTCGTCACTACTAACATAACAATTTTGTGGATTTTTTTTTTATTTTTATTTTTTTGTATCTTTGGATTATATTGTATGGAATTCTTCTTTGTTGTTTCTTTGAATCTTCTTTGTTGTTTATTTGAATCTAGGTGATTTAGCATTAATATATTGATTGTTGAAAGTAAGAATGAATATGTTGAATCATAATTTTAGTTAATTGAAATTATAATTTTGTAGTTAATTAAAATCATCATTTTGTAGCTTTAAAGAAGTCTTTTTAATAATTGATAATGTTATATCATAATTTTATTTAATTGAAATTATAATTTTGTAGTAAATTAAAATCATAAGTTTGTAGTTTTAAAGAAACCTTCTTATTTTTAAGGAGACAAGTTAATAGTGTTTTTTTATGATGTGAATATGTACTATTCTCTTTTTTTTTTAAATATTAATTTATTATGATGAATATTATTAAAAAATTGAAAAGATTGCAAATTTATATCAACTTTAAATTTATAATGTGTATAAAGGGTTAAACATTCAAAAATACAAAATTTTAATTCAAAAGGTAAAATTTGATTAATTTATTCTCCTCTCAATATTTAATATATCCAAAATCTTTTTTTACAACATAAAAAAAATAACACACTTATACAACTTCCTTTTTACTCATTTACCCATCAATACCAATCAACTCTAATATTTTTTTACAACATGAAAAAAATAACACACTTATACAATTTCTTCTTTACTCATTTACTCATTGTTGGGCCCCAACAATTCCCCCTATATTTTTACAAAATTTAATGGGCCCTGTTAGAATCTTGATAATTATAATGAGTTACAAATCAACCTTTTGAAATAGTTCCATACCTCGGCATGCTTTGAGACAAACGTAAGACATTCACTATAGTATGAGACATTTATTACAAAAGTATATGTCAACAGTTAGAAACGAGCATAAAAATCTCAATTTCAACAAAAACATTATTTTTTTATCAAATGTTTACTTTCGTTTAAATTATGATTATGTGTTCATTCTTTTGTTCAGTAGCAAGTTTGACTATTTTCCATAATGCGTTCAATACTTCATCAAATATTATCTTGGTTGGATTCTCATTTTCATGAAATCATTTGGTCATATTAATTAATTAAATTCTTTTTTTTCATTTTGCATCTCATTTCAAAATAATAATAATAATCAAAGAATTATTATTCATTTGTTTGGTTTTGTAAAAAACCAAAATTAATACTTTTTCTCCATTAACTTGAAGTTTCTAGATCATATTTGAAAACAAATTATAAACAATATTTGTTTATAAGTTATAGTTAGTTTAAATTCATTTTTTATTTTTCTAGATTTTGTTTTATTCACAAATTTTAGGTTATTAATTTAGGTTTCTTTTTGTTTCACATGTTTCTATTATAAAATATTTGATATGGATCTGATCATGGATTGATTTTATTATCCAAATATATTCAATATGATTGATCCAAAAATAATTTCTGATTGCTACAAATAATTTTATGAGCAACAACAGATAAAATTTGGAAAGGCGTCAAGATGAGACAGACAATTTTGTAGAACTGATTGCAGCCAAACCGTGAGGAATTTGAAGAAACGATTGAAAACCCAGAACCAAAATGGACCCATTTACCTTCATATTAGAGGTTTTCCCAAATAAATGCACGATTTGAGAGATATTGATGTCTTTTTACGAGGCCAATTTCAGGTGGCGAAAATTAATAGTGACGCCGAGACAGTTCATTCATTGTATAAATATATGAGAAAAATTAGAGCAAGGGATCCAAGAATTGGAGAGGAGGATTTTTATTCTTTCTCTTTTGTATATTATATATTTTGTAAACTTTTTATTTTTTTTCAAATGGAGTAATGGATGGTTGAAATCTTTAGGAGAATGGACGAGTATTTTCAAAGAAGAATATGGAATTCCATGTTGCTTAATGGATTTTGTCCTGTGAGTAAAATGGTTTTATTTTCATTATAATATCTTCATATTCTTTGAATAATTGATTATGCATTGATTTAAATAGCCTTAGTCTTTTTTATCAATACATGGTTAATTGTTATCATTTATGCATTAGTTTTTCCAATCTTTAAAGTCTATTATCCAAAAAAATTATTCCAGGACTACAGAATGGACAAGTGATTCCAAAAACTTAATAGAACGACATATATGCATTTTGTCTTTAGCCTTTTGTTTATAATGTTGTTATTTATTTATTTTAATCCTGTTACATGTGTATGTCTAATATCTTTAGATTAAATGATCTGTGATTTGTAGCGGGTTTATATTATAAATACCATCTATCATTTGCTTCATCAAAATACAAATGATGTGATTATATCTTCGATTTAAATAATGTGATTTATCTTTGAGTTTTAAATTGAATGATAAAA
Organism: Picea glauca; assembly: GCA_000966675.3. Taxonomy (NCBI): domain Eukaryota; kingdom Viridiplantae; phylum Streptophyta; class Pinopsida; order Pinales; family Pinaceae; genus Picea; species Picea glauca. The sequence goes on from JZKD02S1822185.1 coordinate 214,549, forward strand.
TGCATAGATTGCTTCCAGATTTATCTTGTTGTAATCATGTATAATTATGAGATCACAGGTTTATGTTTGTGTTTCCTTTTCTATCATTAAAGCCTAAGCTGCCAATACATGTTCTGAATTTATTTAGAACAGTCATAAGGTTCATTACATATTTCTCTCTTGGACATGGCAGTTGGATGTTCACCACTCATGCAGATGCTTGGATACACCTCACTAATTCACTTACAGGATAACTTCTTTGTATTTTTCTGTCATTTACATATCATTAAAACTAGAATGTATGGTTCAACTTTGACTATCCACGTGTTCATGTTTCATTAACTTTTTTTTTTGCAAGATTTTTTAAATTTATAAAAGAAAAACAATAAATATTTTTATGTGCTTTCTTTATCTGCTTCCTAGAAGCAATCATTTTTCGCATCGATTTTCGTAAGTTTCGATTAAAACTTGCATCTTGTAAATCATGTAAAGAAATGGGACTTGTATATCTTCTACTTAAATACAACTACTATAGTTACATTTGAACATATGTGCATATATATAGTGTGTTTAGTAATTAGTTAGTTATTTCTCTCTTTTATTCGTTTCTTTTAGGATTCTTAGATTGGCTAACGAAGCCATTAAACCCGTCAGAATGAGTTACACCAAACAACTTGGGTTATTTAGACAACCCCAGACCAGACTCGCTCTTCCAGTTGATGGACGGTCAATTTCACCCGTCAACAAATGGCGCTAGAAGGAGGGCCGAGGTCGATTTAATGATTAAATGTTTAACCGCTCAGCTTTTCATAATTCCAGATTTATATATCCTTCTTATGTATCATCTTATAATGCACTACAAGGCATGCTAACTATTTGGAGTCAATTTCTTCAAATTCTTAATGGCTTCTGCCCAAATCACTGTGTTGGAACATGCTTTCCACTTCTCATTACCTGATATTCTCAACAAGACAGTCTCTATCTTGTCCAAACTCACCTTTGATGGTGGGGCAAATGTATATGCAAAAGACCATATTAACAAGTTTTGGTGTAAATGCATCAAGCATGATATTTCTAATTTAAAGGTTTTGTGCAGATTGTTTTCTTTTAATTTCAGGGGTCGGATTAAACATTGGTTTGAGTCTTTTCTAACATATCACATTTTTTATTGGTTTTAGTTTGTAGATAAATTTTTAGATGCTTTTGAAATCTATGATTACAATCAATTATGTGAAGAATTTCAGACTTTGCTAATCAATGATGATTCAACTTCAAAAGGATTTTCGACAAGAATCCATCATGTTCTTTGTAAATTTAATCTTGATGACATGTCATTTGTATTAAATATCATCTATGATGCTTGCATCCAGTCATATTCAATCACAAATGATGAAGCAATTACAAATACTATCACTCAATTGCAAGAAGAATTGTGCTCACAAGATGAGAGGGATCCATCCAAAAATGTTGAACAAGCAAGGGAGGTAGAATGTATTGAAAATGTTCTTAGTGAGAATCAAATTGGTTTTTCCTCTGAATCACTGTATTTTCAGTCCTCGACCATCGTGGAAGAAAATTCGATGTTGGGTCATGGTGAATGTCCTCGTTCTCCTAACTCTTGCTCTAATCAGTATTTAAATTCGGTTATTGAAGAAGACTTAGGTGATGAAAATGATCTCAAGAATTATAACATTCCAATGAAACTGATTAGAGATGTAGATCTGCAATTGGAAGAAGTAACCTTAAACCCTCATCTACAAATCATACCTTATCAACATGAAAGATCAAATGTTTTCCATGAAAGTTTTGAATTATCTATCGTACAAGAGGAAAATTTAGATGATCATATTAAGTTGAAGAATTTATCACCAAAACAGAGTGAATGTTTTAAGGAAAATGAAGAGGAATGTCTTGAGAATACCATTGTTAAATATCATAGCTCAAGATATTATTTTCATGTGCTTATTTCTGATTCCTTTTACTCTTTATATCCCAATCTCTTCTTAGATTTTGGTGGACTTGATACTTTACCCACAATATCTTACTCTTTGCCATCACAATCAAATCTTTTCGATGTGCCAAAATTTGGTGAAATTAATTCCAAACATAACATTTATGAAGTTGGATTTGATGCTCTTTCAATTTTGTCACTCACATAAAAAAATGACATGTTGCAAGATGATTTTACACGATTTATTGTTGAAAAAGTCGATGCACTCATTCGTATGGAGATTGAATATTCTACATTGCATATTCGTTCTTTGATTAGTTCAAATTTTAATGTTTATGCTTCACATTTTGAAATGATCAATATCATCAAAGGAAGCGTTCAAACCAATAATCGAACTGATGTCATGAATCCTCTTATGATGTGTTCCCCATTGATATATCCATTTCATCAAATTCATAGTTTGCATCCTAATTTTTATGACAAGATCTTAGATTCGCTTGAAGATTCATATATGAAAAATATTCATTATAAAGATAAAGTTGTGCTTGTGTAATAAACCTCAAATTTATCATAATATTTTTTTTCCTTGGGACATTATCCTTTAAATTTTCATAAGATGGGTTCTTACATCTCCTTTTGTCTTGGAGTGTGTAATGATCCCAAGCCATTATGCAAGGATCATCACTGTTTTGGTGTTTTTTTAAAACATTTTTCCGAGTGAGGTATTTCATCAAACACTTGGATGATCTACCTTTTAGATGTGTTTATATGTGTGCATGCAGAAAATAACAGAAAGAGATAACCATGGAACATACCTCAACCATATGCAATAAGATAGACAAGCCAAAACATATCAATTCTTCTTTATTCATAAAATAGAGAAACCTGCTA
>JZKD02S1822185.1:262475-278485 GCA_000966675.3 Picea glauca
ATGTGTATGATCAAGGAATTACACAATAAAGTGAGAATGACTTTATGGGAAAAGGACATGCCACTGTATCATATTAATCGAAAGTAGAAGATACAACCTGATCGCCTTGATGTCGAAAGATTCCTTTTGGTGTCTCTTGGCTCCAACACACACACTTGCTTGATCCTTGTATGAAGAAGATCAAATCCTCTTGATAGACTTGCTAGAGTCTCCAAGCTCTTGTTCAGGCTAAGTCCTTCACACAATTCTTTCACCAATTCTCCAATGAATCTTGCTTAACCTTTTCCATGAGAATTCCATCAATATATAGGAGAGAATGAGATGGTTACTTGGATAAGAATGATCCCAAAATATCAGGGAAACCAGTAAAAGGATAACCATTCGAATGCCAACCCATTCTTCTAGAAGATTCCCTTCTAGAACCATCGAGACTCCATCTTTTTCCAAGCTTTAGAACAAGTTCGCACCCTAGCTATGTAGCACAGTGCGAGAATTTCTCACCCTAGCTTAAGGTAGCCTGCGAGAATGGGTCATTCTCGCACCCTAGTATATTAGCAACCTGCAAACTCTCTTCAAAAGTAAGTCTTCTGGGAAGAGATGAATGCCACTTTTCTCAGGAGAAAGTTCTTATGAGGAGCCTGAGTACACCATCATCAATACACCATCAATATTAACCAAAATCATGGGTAACAAAATTCCCCCCCAAAGTATGAGGCCGAAACCAGTGACAGCCGAAAGACTTTGTAAACTGCATGTGTGTGTCAGAAACTAGGAGCACACCTAATCCGAAACCTGCGAACAACCAAGCATCTGTAGAATATCATATATATTAATTCTAAGGTAGGCATTCCCATACTCAGATCATAGATGGATGACATTATAGACATAAGTCATGGCCACCAATCATACACTGTGGATCCATGCCATCGAAATATAGCATAGCCACCAAGAATACACTGTGGATCTATGCAAGAAAATTCAAATTAAGACGACATAGCCACTAGACATACAAAGTCGATCTATGTGTCGAAAATTATACATATTCCATTGCAACATGGAAAAAGAGATGATATCCAGGGTATTCAATCTCATCACCCAAAAGTACGAATCTAACCATGTGATTACATGTGTTGAAGTCGAACATGGTAGAAACCACTTGATTACCGGTCATTGATGAAATCGTTAACAAGTGCGAGGGAAATAACCATTAATGTCAATGACTCCCAAGGTACTCTAGTACAATCCATCGAATGTGAATGAATGAGTTGAGGTTGAACATCCGACATAATCTTTTGATCAGGGGTCAATGATGTAAACCCACTGTCAAAAGCGAGGAAACCTGCCATTGAGGCATGCAAGTTCCAAGGTACCAAAGAATTTCTAAGTCTTGTTTCCGGATAATGAGCTAAAGTCGATGGAGCAAAACTCATCATAGGAGGGCCTTGATGTATTCCCCATCAATGACATGAAATGAGTAACAGATTTTGAAGGTGAAACAGAGTATGATGTAAGTTGGACTGGACACAGGGAAGGCCGACATGGAGAGAATGGACAATTGTAGATGGCTGACTCAATAAAGGTTTCAGATGGACTTCTCTTGAACATATGAACAACACGACCAATGATTTGGTAGCATTGACTCAGAGATGACATAGGGTATGACCTTGTAGCAAATCGAATGAGAGACAAATGGATTTCCCAAACTGGCTTCAAATATAATGAATAGGGGGTGTCATGTTCAAGAGTGACACTTATTGCCAATCAATACGAAGATAAGAACATATCCCTTTCCCAAATTTTCTCCCACCATTTCTGGCGAGTACCTCTTTATTTTTATGCAAGATTGAGGAGGATAACATATGCTTGTTGATATAATCTTATCCTTCGGATAAGTCCTTCAGAGTATGTTTAACAAACCCTAGGAAGAAGTGGTTCGGTCCCATTACGGGTCTATCGATGTTTTTTTAACGAGTCCAAAGATAGAAAACTTGAAGGTTTTTCATGATTATAGAGTCTAGAAAAAAATTTAAAAGAGAACTCTCTCAGTTCCTTTTTTGTAAAATAGTCCGATGAGACCGAAAAAGAGATAAATTATCACCCACTAGACGCTTTCTTCAAATACTTTATCGAGCGTGAAAATAGCAAGGTCGCTCAGCTATCTTTTCATGTTTAGAGAGTCTGAAAAGAGATTAAAGAGGACTCCAGGGGGGTTCCTTTTTCGTATAACCTTGTTGAGCCCGAAAAAGTGATAAAAGTATGCTCGATCGCATTCTCATGTATTTTCGAGCATGAGAACGGATAAAGACCAAGCTCGAGGTTTTATACAAAAACCATAAAAAACAATCAAAACATGCGAAGAAGAAGAAAAAATATGTCTGCATACTTGTATATGAACATCGATGTCATTATGCCTGCAAAATTTACACTCAAAAGAGAATTAGGGATTAGGTTTTTATGAATAAATAATTATAAAAATTCAATAGCATGGTAAAAGTGAATATAAAGGAGTAAAACACTTTTTACCATATCATTTCAACTTTACCACTATTTGAGCCCAAGAACCCCTCTTTTACCCTCGAAATTCGACGTCAGATTGTGGGAGTTACGAGCATCCATTCAACAAGTCGTCAACGACAGTGAGGTAGGCTCTTCGTCCTATACTTTTTCATGGTTTAAATTTTCATTTTCATTGGCAAAAACACATTTTTGAGTTGGTTTTGGGGGCTATTATTGCGCTCAGCCATTCTCACAGGTGGGCTACATGGGACCTGTGAGAATGGGTCATTCTCACAAGTGAGCCCACAGTAGCCTGTAAGAACCTCACACTGTGCCTAAAGGGAACCTACGAGAACCACAAATAATTTTTTTTTTGAAGTTTTGCTCAATGAAAGAAAACCAATTTATGAATAGAGTTATTAATCTTCTTCTTGTGCTTCTTATGTAGGTATTTGGCCATCAAAATGGTTCTTGAATGGTGTGAAAGGGAGCACGAATAAGATAATATCATTTCCGGAAATCATCCACCCACCATTGCCGCTTTGAGAAACTATGGTATTCTGAAGTATTTTCAAATACCGGGCATGAGGGCCCAAGTCAGGTTATTAGAGTACCTTGTGCATATGTGGGATCTCGATCAATAGGTATTCCATGTAGGTGTTCATACCTTGTCCTTGGATATTGAGGACATTTACTTCTTGACAGGACTGTCATGGCATGGGTACCACGTGAGATTGACTGGTAGCAGAGGTGGTGGGCTTCCCATGAGTGAGTATTGTCTCTTACACTGTGTTCCCGAGGCAGAGAGGAAGAAAGGGAAAGTAGTTATTTGGTGAGTGCGAGATTTGACCCTTCGCACTATTTTATTCACCATTGCTCATATGGTTGGGAGCTCCACTCCCCACATGACACTCCAGAGTTACTTTTAGTATGCCATAGAGTGTACTGAGCCTTGGGTTTTTAACTGGGCAGATGTAGTGCTTCGTAGCATGAAAATCCAGTTGACCAAATGCAGACGAGGTGACCTGAATAAATTTGGGTACGGGTATTTGTTAGTGTCCTTCTTTCTAGAGAGGGTTCCATTACTGAGGCTGCAAGTTGAGTGGAATTTACCTACCCCAACAGATCCAAGAATGTTGAGATGGTGTCAGCTCATGGCCCGGCATGTAGCTGGAACAATTATCAGATATGATGATACCTTCTTTGAGTGGTTACGACCACAAATGTTGATGGTCGATGATTATGCTTATGCTGGGTTGGATTTCCGAGGAGATCCAGACTTATTCTTGCCCGAGGATGCTCAATGTGGGGAACTTGGTAAGAAGTACACAATTTTTTTCTTTCTAAATGTTTTTGTGAATTTTATTATATGCAAATGTTTTTATATGTTCTTCCAAAGACTAAAAACAAAATTCATTTTGGATGACACATATGTGGGACCTTACCAAACTCCTGGTACTTCTCCCATTCAACGACGAGGAGAGGTGGCGCCAGTGCCACAATGGGACGCCGAGGATTATCAAGTAGTGGAACAAAACATAGAGGGTTTGATAGAAGATATTCCAGACATGCCTCTTGGAGAGGTTCCATGACGTTATCAGCATCATACAGTAGGAGTGTCAGAGTCCATTGGTCGACTGCTCCATAGGGTTGCTCGGGAAGTCGTGTGTTACCATGAATGTCATCCATGACGTCACTTTGTAGAAGCTATGAGCTTTAGATTTTGACATTTTGGTCCTTGGACAGAATGTTTTGTAAAAAACTCTTTTGATCATTATATATACATATGGCTTCTACCAGTTTATCTTGTGTTGTGTGAAAATTGATGTGATTGATTTATAAATGATCCAAATGTTTGTCTAATACATAGTTAGCCAATGCATCAATTAATGTATTTAGACATCTAGGAATATGTTGATATTCAATATAATAAAAATATCGTTCTAAGAGGCGAATTCACAAATACACCCATAACAAAGTAGGACTTCGAATAGTATAGACATTATTTAAATGTAGTACTACAAGTTGTGAATCGATTCGCACAACCAAATGATGAATTCTGAGCGAGATAGCATCAATCAACAATTCGATAACGATGCTATACTCTGAAATATTGTTGGTCGCACGACTGAGACACACACCTCGTAAGGAGACAAGTTCATTTGTAGGGGCGTAAATTGCCCATGCAGCGGAAGCAAGGTTATGAGTACTACGACTAGCATCATCAGTGAAGCCAATATAGGGTAGTGAAGACTCCGACATCTGGAAATCAAACACAACGTCACATAAGGGCAGAGACCAGATAACGACAAAAGAAAGCTATAGTAACACACAAGAAGTATGATACAATAAAAATACATGTACATGTGCATAGATGATTTTATGCATAGTACTTCCTTAAGTACAACCCATTCCTGGGTTCACTCAAAGGGATACCATCGTAATCTACTAACTCATAAGGTCCTTTTTCCAAAACTCGTCGAACGATATAAGGACCTCACCACATGGCATCGAATTTTCCAGCTCCTAGCATATCTCGATCTTGTTCATAGAGGAGAACGAGATCTCCTTCGGAGAAAACGTGAGGCTTGACATGTTTGTTGTATTGGGCCTTGACACGTTTTTTCTGAGCTTCTATGACTAGGGTAGCATCACGTCGAGTTTTGTCTACTCGCATAAGATACAATATATGTTCTTCCTCAGCAGAAGTGTTTGGTAGGAGTTCAACAACTAGTTTTAAAGAGGGTATCTCGCATTCAATCGCGAGAATGGCTTCCAAACCATAGACTAACCGGAAAGGTGTAAACCCAGTAGCGGACTTGACGGATGTCCGGTAAGCCCACAATGCTGAAAACAAAATTGTGTGCCAACCTGTTTTGTGAATCGCTATCATTCATCGAAGCATAGTTATGAGAACTTTGTTAATTGCTTCGACTTGGCCGTTGGCTTGTGGGTAATAAGGCGTTGAGTTTTCATGGCAAAGACCCAACTTTTCAGTAAGTTCGTACATCATGAAGTTTCTAAAGTGGCTACCGTGATTAGTGACGATAGCTTGGGGAACACCAAAACGAGCTATGATGTGATTAAAAATGAATAATGTTGTGGTCTTTCCAGTGTTGTCAAATGTCGGCATCATCTCGGTCCATTTCGTAAAGTAATTGACAGATACAATAATGTATCCACGCCCCCCAGCCAAATGAGGGTGACATGTCATGAAATCGATGCCCCATTTCGCAAAGGGACCAACGGACACCACAGGGTGACGAGGAGCGAGATGTGACTGTATCTTGTTATTATAGGTTTTGCAAGCATGGCATTTTTGAACGACGATTATGCAGTCGTTAAATAAGAAGGCCAAAAATACCCCGCTTGTAAGATATTCTGGGCAGTAGCATACCTAGACATATGACAACCACATGCTCCAGAATGGCAGTCATTCAGATCTCTGTCGGCTTCGTCGAACGTTAGGCAACATCGAAAAATGGAGTTAATCCCTCGACGATAAAGAGTATCCCCAAGGATAAAATATTGACAAGCTTCGCAGCGTATTCGAAGTCAGTCAGTACTAGACAAAGTTGGCCAGAAATTCTAGGTTTGGAGATATATGATGATATCACCATACCAAAGATCATCAGTGTTGATGAGGAAAAGGGATTCATCAGGTAATGAATCAGCTGCTATATTTTCCGTTTCAGAAAAGGGAAAGTCGCATATCAACTCAAGAAACACTAAGGACTTCTTGGACTTGGCACGTTTGAATTCCAAGTCAAACTCCTGGAGTATCACGATCCATTTGGAGTATTTTCCCCTTAGCAATTGACGTGTGAGAATGTGTTGCATAGGGTTGCACTTAGAAATCACCGTAGTTTTGCACGAGAGGATATAGTGCCGGAAGCGTTGGACGGATTGGATGGCTGCCAAGTCCAGTTTTTCGACATGTAAATACTTGATTTTGGTAGACGTCAGACTTCGACTCAAGTAGTAGATAACATATTCGTCGTTAGCATCATCCTCTTGGACGAGAACCATACCAATAGTGTAATCTGAGGCAGCAAGGTAGAGGAAATAATCAAGACTATAATCGGGGGGAAAGAGAAGCGGAGAACGCGTTAGGGACAATTTCAAAGCTTTGAAAGAATTGTTGGCGATGGTATCCCATACGAACTCGGACCCCTTTTTTAGTAGCCGCGTAAATCCACGAGTTATCTCGGCATAATTTGGGATAAAACGACGAAGAAATTTTTCTTTCCCCTGCAAACTTTGTAACTGGAGAAGCGTAGAAGGAGGAGGGAGATTAAGGATTGCCTCAACCTTTAAAAGATCCACCCTGATCCCTTGACGCAAAATGATAAAACCTAGAAGTCGGCCGGATTCCACGCAGAAAACACACTTATGAGGATTCAAATGTATACGGATGAAAATGGCTCGGAGGTGGATTGGATGACTGACTCGACACATTGAGTGAGCAGGTAAATCATCCAGATATGGTTGAACGATGTGCTTGATATCATGGAAAGCATAATACATAGCGCGTTGAAAAGTTGTACCAGCATTCTTGAGACCGAAAGGGAGTTTTCGATAGGCAAAAGTACCCCAAGGACAAATAAAAGTAGTCTTATGTTGATCCTCAGGAACAATATTGATTTGATTATATCCAGAGAAACCATCCATCACAGAGAAGATTTCACTTCCGGTGCAATCGTCGACAATCTGATCGACGAAGGGGGTAGGAAAGTTGTCTTTGGGATAAGATTTGTTAATATCTCTATAATCAATGCATACAAGAATTGGGCGTTGTTTCTTGTCGATCGGGACAAGATTGGAAACCCAGTCAGTAAGAGCCACCGGATAAATAAAGATGGCTTTAAGAAGTTTCTCGACTTCAAGCTTGATAGCAGCCGCTTTACATGGGTGAACTGGACGAAGGAATTTCCAGACAGGTTTAGCGTCGGGGTATGTCTTGATCTCATGTATAACAATCTTAGGGTTGATACCCGACATTTCTTCGTAGCTCCAGGCGAAGATGTCACAAAACTCTTTGAAAAGGGATGCGTAGTTGACAATTTCGTCAGAAGAACACGAAGCTCTGATATGGACATTTTCGACAATTCCAGGTTTGATAGATATGTCGAGGGGAATAGTGGACGAGATATTGCTTAAGTTCCCTTCAGAAAACACATCGTGTGCGGACTCGGGAATGGTTGAGATGACAACAACGGTTGACGAGGTCAAGATTCGTTGGTAGTTCTCAATGGTATGTTGTTCCAGAAAGAGGATGGAACGATGATGTCCATCATCCCAAGGGGTGTCCTCCATAATAGACATGATCATCTCATCTGTGGGAAAAATGACATGGAAAGGATCTGGAGATAACTCACCAAGAGAGGGGCTAGAAGGGGTTGGTGATTGAATGGCCTGATAGGCGGATTCGACCTAACTTAATGGAATTTCGTCGCCATAACAAAGATGATCTCCAGGGTTAGGTACTATTCATGGGTCATGAGATGCAGGAGGTTTGTGAATCAAGGTGGAGATCATGTTGATTGAAGAAACGGACGAGTGTGGAACATCGGGCAGGGGAAAGGGGAAAGTACTCATTAATGAAGTCTTTTAAAAGGCCTACACCGACATTCTCATAACCCAGTGGGGTTTTAGCGATGAACAGTACATTGCTAGTACGTGAATCAGAATTAAAGAAGGCTAGTTGGTCGACGGTGATGACCTTTCCTTGATGTGGGAAACTTACCACACAGAAAAGCGTCAACACAACCGCACACATGGAATCGATCTAGCTGCGGCCCAACAAAAGATTGTAATCAAGGGGAGCATCAAAGACTTCCACTTTGACTTGGACCGTTTTGCCTTCTAATGTGATGGGCAATGAAGGAAGAACACCGTAGGGCTTAAAAATGAAGCCATTGAAGGCTTTGAGAGTATTCTGGGATTCATTCAAAGCGGGAGAGCCAATGGCTTTCTAGCAGGTAAGAGACATGACACATGTCGAGGCACCCTCATCGATAACGGTTCGACAAATGTTTTTATCAGAGATAATCACTTGGATCTGGAATGCGAGTTGAGGGGGTAACCTTGGAATGTGATATTCCAAGTAAAAAATTATTAAATTTGTATCTGTCAGGTCGATTCCACCGATAGATTTCAACAGTGCCTTTCATTGCATGGGACAAATTTGAAGGACTTCGAGGGATGACATCGCAGAAGGTGCTTGGCCCAGATCTTCAACAATGTTTTAGTTCTAGGCAGCACGAGCATGAGAATTGAAAGCTGATTTTCGAATGACGCCCTTTGGGGGGGTCGAAGAACTGTGTCGAGGCTCAGTCGTTTGAGATGAAGAGGACCGTTGGTAGGTGGAGTCACGAGAGAGGGTTGTACCAAGGAAGGAGGTAGATCATCAACCTTCTCTTTAGAGGGAGAATAATCTTTGTCTCGAGTAGTGAGTGCAACGTCGCTCTACTTTGAATCTCTAGTACATATCCATACATAGGATGTAGTAGAAGATGAGGGTTGGTCATGAATGACCAACTGAGACTGTTGTTGAGACGGGAAGGGTTGTGACAAAACCGCCGAAGAAGGTGGTTTTGGAGCTCCTTGAAGGAACTTAGTGACTTCGGCGCGTCATGGACAATCCTTCGTGTAGTGATCGTCACCACAGATAAGACAAGGGTATCAAGGTTTGAGATTATCCCGATCGTCAAGAGGTGTAGTTTTGGTTCGCTCTTCTTGAGAAGTATTTTTGTCCTCCTTATTCTTACCCCTTCCCTTTTTAGATTTGTTTTTACCGGCTAGGGTAGATTGAACTGCATTTACCTTAGAAGTCTTACCGGTGGGAGGGGTAGGAGACGGAGAATTTTGAACATTAGAAGAAGCAGGTTTAGAGTTGGTGCTTGAGGCAGAATATGGTTGGGCCTGGAAAGTGCCAATCACATCGTCGGTTGCATGCAAAGCAGCTAGAGTAGTTGAAGTGGCGGAAGTGGAAGGACAAGGTAAGTTAGGTAGTAAATCGTAAAGGGTACCCATTTGTGAGTAAACGAGGTCAAGGTATTGAGCACGACTTATGGTCTTCTCTTTTGTGACTACAACACCGATGGTGATGTCACGATCGATGTCGTTCATAAAACATTTTGTGAACCACTTTGCCAGCAACTGATCGGGGAGTTCGAGTTTAATGAGACGTCGTCTCCGTCGCCACTCATGAATGTGATCGGATATATGAGTGGCTTTGTTTTGTTTGAAAGAACTCAAAATATTGGTCCCCATCTCATAACGGATTGGTAACTAGTAGTGTGTGAGAAACTCCATAGCTAGGGTGTTGAAGTCAGCGAAAAAACCTCGTGGCAACTCTATATACCAATTCACAGCAGAACCTGTGAGGGTTCATTGAAAAAGACGTAAACAAATAGAGTCGTCCATAAACGAGTTGGATGAACACCAGAGGTGAAAAGTCATGACGTGATTGTTCGGGTCCTCTCCCACTTTTCCATCGAATTTAGGGATGTCCGATGGTAGCTTAGCTGGGATAGCAGTCCATTGGGGAGAGTGATGAATTGGATCATTTAAAATCCTTGACAAATACAAAAGATCCAAAGTGGCCAAGAAGGGTAACTGTCGATTCACCTACGGGTACAGGTGGCTTTGGGGAGGAAGCTCCATCGGCAAACCAGTAGGACCATAAGAAGTCTGCATATAATGTGAAGACCCAGGAAGATTCGGTGGTGGTTGGAGAGGATAGTAGCTCATGGGATTATATCCTGGAACAGGAATGTGAGTTTGAGCATTCGAGCCCCAAATGGGATTGAACGTACCTGGATATGGTTGGCCTATACTAAGGGGTATTAGAGATGCAACTGGAAACTGTTGCCCCCCATTCGATTGAGGAGGATGTTGTATCAACTCATTCCAATACTGGGCCAAGGATAGAGGTATGTTTTTTCCATAATGTGGGTTCGGTCCTCCTATCGAAAGTGGCGTTCCAATTGGGGGCAGTGCTCCAATTGGGGGATGTGTTCCAATCGGTATTTGCATTCCAATAGGCATTTTCCCACTCAGAGGGGGTTGAGTCATACCACCTTGGTGAAATTGTCCACTGACGGGAATCTGGTAATTTGGTGTGAATGATGGAATAGTGCCACTAGGATTAAGATTGTCAGTGGAGGATGAGAGAGGTCCTCCAAAAGGAAATTGAGGGAGTGTCAGAATAAAAACAGGAAGAGAGTGCCCAGAAAAGGAGGGACCACTTGGAGAGACGAATGGGGTTTGCGTAGTAGAGGGGATGGAAGAATTCAACGCACGGTATCCCGGTGGTAGTGTGGGGGTGACTTTGGGAATTTGCGGTGTGCTGATGGGGGCGAGAATAACTGCGGTAATCCCTGTGTGAACACTCATAGTATCTATATGATGGGCCATTTCGATACCAGGAAAGTAATAGGTGGTAGTAAATGGCACTGTCTCTGGGCTAGAGATTTTGGAAATCACAGGTGAGATGATTTCGGAAATCACGGGTGAGCCTAGACCAAAAAGGTCCCGTCGAAAAACGCCCATAGACCAAAAAGGATCCTGGCCTTCTATGCCTGGAAAGGGTCCAACTGGTGATCCAGAAGACACAACAACTAAGTCTCCGGAAGAATTTAGTTGCATAAACTATCACTCAGAATTAGGGTGAACTCGAAAGTCCTCTCGAGTATTGGTAATTCAGAGATGTTCTAGAGAGTCAGTTCGTTCCACTTGTGGCGTGGTAACATATTGGACTTCACTCTGTTGAGGAGAGCCCTCAGGTGTACTTGTAGGCAAGGGTTGAGAACCTTCCATATGCTCTGGAGATAAACCCTGCATTCTACGTGAACGACGTGGGGGAGCTATTGTAAACGAGTGACAAACTTATGAATAAAATCATATGGTCAACTTTTGGGAAACAAATAACACGTGCTAGTAAAAAAAATCTAGGAAACAACACCAAGCAAACAAGACCTTCTAATTCTGAAGTTACTAGTTGGTGATGAAATCCAACGTCTCAACAACGAGACGAGAAAGGGATGGGCTAGGGTGGAAAAGTTACACTGACGACCTGCTTAACGGACTTACACCCTGGTGCAAGATGCCACACATAATCTTGGGTATACCCTCTAAGGAGCCCGAGTGAGTTTGGTCAATGTTGATTCCAGGTACCATGAAGACTTTCCCCTTCACAGTCACCTTGTGTAAGAACCTATAGAGATAGGCCGCTAAGGTTACCACTGACAACAATAAAGCCTCGGGGGATAGACGACAGTCTGATACACACGCAAGGGAAGGGTATCTAGACCGAAATCAAATCAAAAGGCTTCCACTCATCATTGTGGGTATATCTCCAAGTGATCCTCGTAATACGTGAAATCTCTACACCGATATCAACAAAGCAGGGTGAGTAACTCTGTCAATACCAATGCGACCTCGTGTTTAACCCTATTGTGAGAAGGGCTTCCCAAGACAAGATGTTGTAAATGGAATTTGAAACTCCTTAACACAAGATGTTATTGTGTGTTTTGTGCTTTGGAGAGTGTATCTCTCTTCCTATTCCAAAGCACTAGCCTAGATAAATGTTGGTGTAATAGAGCCCTAGAAAAGAGTTACTAGTTAAATTTTACAATTGCCCAGTGTTATTAAGAACTGTTGTTACTCAAAGGAAGCAGAGATGAAACTGATGTTGTATGAGACTCTGACCCAACGATGCATGGATGGGAATGAAATATATCAATTTCATTCAATGAATCCTATGTACGGGAGGGAAGGAGAAGTTTTCCGGATCAATCCTTTAACTACAATACACAATTTCCTTTAAAATGCAATTGCAACAAATCATGCAAAAATAACAATTTTCTATTGTTTCTTTTTTCAATAATTTCAACAATTGATTTTCAATACTTTCGAAGAGGAAAATGATTTTGAAAGAAAAAAATTGTTCACTTTTCAAAAAGGACCTACACCATGATGGTGAGAGTGAAGAAAACCAAAAGCTAATGAACAAGCAATAGACAAAAACCCAAACCAATCTTTCAATGAAAACAAAAATAACAAGCAGACCAAACTAGTCTTTTCAATTGCATGAGAAAAATGATCTTTCAAATAATGAGCAAATGATAAAGACAAAGAAACTCAACTTTCAACCGATCGTTGATTCTTAACCAAACAAGCACACTTAGATTCCAAAATCAGAGAGTATATCTTTGCAAAGAAAAGTCAAGAAATGAAAGTCAAGAAAAAAGGACAGGAAAAGTCTATGATTTCCTAAGACTGTTCGTGCACAATATCCGAAGACAAGAAAACATCAATCAATGATCCAAGAAGCTCTTTTTTGGCACCTATACTAATCTGGGTAGTTGATCATGCAAAAGTCTTAAAGCCAAAATTTTGAAAACAGGGTTCACAGGTTGAGAGTATTACACAGTGCGATAATAGGTCATTCTCATAGGAAAGCTTTGAGAAGAGTGCGAGAACCTCGCACTATACCTAAAAGAAGATTGTGAACTCAATTGATTCTCATAGGCCACTGTGGGGGACAGTGCGAGAATTTTTGAAACTAATCAAATTTTTGGAAAAAGAAACAAAATTTGAAGAGGCCTCTAGACCCAGAGCCTCTAGACCCAGATTGGAAGGGTGCATCGAGACTCCATCTTTTTCCAATCTTTATAACAAGTTTGCACCCTAGCTATGTAGAACAGTGCGAGAAGTTCGCACCCTAGCTTAAGGAAGCCTACGAGAATGGGTCATTCTCGCACCCTAGTATATTAGCAACCTGCGAAGTCTCTTCAAAAGTAAGTCTTCTGGGAAGAGATGAATGTCACTTTTCTCAGGAGAAAGTTCTTATGAGGAGCCTGAGTACACCATCAAGATTGACCAAAATCATGGGTAACAATGTGGCAGTAAGTTATGATATCAAATGACAGCGAAATGTCTTGAAGGACTGTGTTTTCCTGTGGTGTATAGTCACGTTGTAAATTGATGGAGTTTTAGTTGTTTTAGCATTATGTTTTTCTAATATTGGTTAACAATGTTATTTACCCAACAATCCGAGTTTGTAAGGTCGTTGAGTTAGCTTTTGGTAGCGCCACAACTGGAATTTATAGTCTGAGGTTTTATCTTGCGTATGAGTATGACAATGATTCATTTCCACAATGATAGCGATAACGAATCCTCTTTACTGTGATAGCAAGTAACAGGCTTAGTTTTTGCGCCCAACATTTGTAGGGTTAACTTATTCTTTAAATCTATGCACATAGATTTATTTCCCTGGAACATGTATGGTGACTTCTATAATTACACCCAACATTGTTTATATATTATTATTGTTGTTCCTAACTTGTTACTCGGCGAATTCCTAGAGGATATCCCAATGATATTTACCTGACCAATTGACTGCAAACTGACCTATCGTTTGGGCCAAGTGCGAATTTCAATTCCTAAATTTTTATATTGTTTTGACTGCAATTCCATCCTTAAATGACAACTCTAGCCTCTAGTGTTGACTATGAATTCGCCTGCTGCGAACGCTCATGATTTTTCCTTTTTGAGTGCAAATTTTGTTGGTTGTGGAGCCTAATTATCTTTCTGATTCAGAGGTCTTGTGTTTTTTAGCTGTGTTTATACCCCATGAAGACTTTACACCCCAGAAGTATGTACACTCTTCCACACAGGGGAGTGCAGAGGGGGGGTACCCCCTCTGCGGGGTCGAGGAGGGCTATCCCTCTGGCTGGGGGGTTTGGGGGGGCGAAGCCCCTGAAAGAAAAATTTCCTTGTAAATGTATATTGTAATTTTGTTGTAAATCTGGACCGTTCATTATAAGGTCGCAGATATAATGGTAGAAATTATGTTAGGGCTTTTTTCCCTAGAAGGAAACCCTCTTTTATGAGGGAAATGTATTGTGGCTTTGCATTATTGCAAGTATTTTATTCTAAGAGAGGATACTGTGAGGGAAAGAAGAGGAATTTACAATGGGTTTTGTTGTAGGTTGTATCCCTTCATTTGTTGGATAACAATAAAGGAAGGACCTGGCAATTTCTCTGGTGGACGTAGCCTACACTGGGTGAACCACGTAAATCTATGTCTCTATTTTATTGTGTATCTTATGTGTTTTGTTTCCGCATTTGTTTTATTTTATTGCTCCATGGTACTATTTTTCTAACAACTGGTATCAGAGTGAAAGGTATGTCACATGAAAAGAGGGTTCCTTGTTCGAGTGGGAGCAATGTCGGTAGATGGAAAGTTTAGGGTTGAGAAATTTAATGGCCAAAATTACTAGTTATGGAAGATTCAGATGGAAGATTATTTATATCAGAAGGATATATTCCTACCATTGGGTGGAGTAGCAAAGAATTCGATGGCCATAAAGGAAAAAGAATGGGATATTCTTGACATAAAGTCTCTAGGAACGATACGACTGATCTTGGTAACGTCGATGGCTTTCAATATTTTGAAAGAAAATACAATGAAGGATATGATGGATGCATTGGCTAAATTGTATGAAAAAACCTCGGCATCCAATAAGGCATTTCTAATAAAGAGATTATTTAATATGAAGATGTCAGAAGGTGGGTCTATTGCAAATCATTTAAATGAATTTAATACGGTTACTAATCAACTAAGTTCTGTAAAAGTGGATTTGGATGATGAGGTTAGGGCTCTTCTAATCTTGTGCTCATTGCCATAAATCGGGAACAGCTTGGTCATGGATGTAAGTAACTCTGTCTCTGGTTCAAATTCTTTAAAATTTGATGATGTTGTTGGTGTTATCCTTAGTGAGGAAATGGGATGGAAAAGAACAGGTGAGACATCAGGTAATGTGTTGAACATGGAGAACAGGGGAAGACAAAAGGATAGAGGAAAGTGCTTAGGGAACCATGGGAATTCTAGGAAAGGGAGATCCAAATATATACTTGGAAAGACAGAGTGCTAGAATTGTGGGAAGAAAGGACATCTAAAGAAAGACTGTATAGCTCCAAAGAAACAAAGAGATGGACAACAAGAGAGAAATCAGGAAGCAAATGTAACAGGTGATGTGTTATAAGATGCTTTGATTCTTTTTGTAGATAATATTTTTGAGTCTTGGGTAGTAGATTCAGGGGCTTCATTTCATGCCACACCCCATAGGAAACATTTTCTAGATTATGTTCAAGGTGATTTTGGACAGGTTCATTTGGGTGATGATGCACCATGCAAAATTGTTGGAGTGGGAAAGGTAAAAATAAAGCAATGCAATGGAAACCAATGGTTGTTGAAAGAGTTAAGACATGTTCCATATTTAAGGAAAAATCTAATTTCAACAGGGCAGTTGGCAAGTGAAGGTTGTGTATCCATATTTATAGATAAGATGTGGAAGGTCATCAAAGGAACATTGGTGATACCAAAAGTAGAGAAGGTAGGTACATTGTATTTATGTACTGGTAATACTGACTCTTCTATATCTTTAGCTTCTACATGAGTGGATACAACACTATGGCATCATAGGCTGGGACACATGAGTGAG
>JZKD02S1822185.1:278495-311327 GCA_000966675.3 Picea glauca
TCCTTTATAACAATATTCATATCATGTGTAAATCACATATTTTTCAGTCTCTCCTTGCCTACATGTAATATTCATATCATGTGTAAATCACATATTTCTCACTCTCTCCTTGCCTACATGTAATAGTGATAAATGTATTCCATTCACCATATACAACATCATACCCTCAAAAAAAATATTATTGAAATCACTTCACCCTAAAAATCTGTATAAAAATCCATGGCTAAAATCAATGAATAATAAAAATAGATGAAACAACTAGTATTGAATTCAATGTATCATACTCAAATACACACAATAATCCTAAGGTGAAATCAATAATCTATAACTTAATAACCAGGTCACAAAATCAATATACCATATATAAATAAACATATTAACCATATAGAAAAATAAAAATATTAACCATATATTGAAATCAATATATATTTAAATATATATTTATTATTAACATATTGAAATTAATATATATTTAAATATATATTTATTATTAGGAACATTTGTTTCCTTATAAGAGATCATATGTTTAAATTCAAAAGGGATAGTGTATGTATACCTTCTTAGACTTTTTATATATCAATTTTATAAACAATTTTAAAACATTAAAATGGAGTAGTTTTCACACAAAATATATAACTCTATAATAAAAGACTAGTTCCATAGCTCTATAATCTACCCATCAATCTGAGTCCTAAAATAAATGCACCATGTATGTATACCAAAATATATCACAGAAGATAAATGATGAATAAAATAAATTTGCACCATGTATGTGTACCGAAATAAAGATAAATGAGGAATGATAAAAGGAAAAGAGATTGTATGATAATATAAATAATAAAAGAATATAAAATATAAAAAGAATATTATGATCATTAAATCCAATAAAACTACTTATTATAATTGTGTATATCATAATAATATCTTGGGTCAAGTGTTTTAGTACAAGTATTTTGGAATTGATATTTATCACAAATTCAATTGGAACTATAGCATTGCCAGAAGAATAAATGGATGGTGAAAAACTTATTATGGGATTGAAAATAATTGTATATTAATATATCTTTGAGATAAGAAAAATATCCTCTTTGAGAATCTTGTAACTCACGTTATCTTATATGGATGTGAATTTTGGGGTTGTAGTCTCTTTAGAGAATATGGAGAAAGATAGTGCATATCCAAAATAATTTTATAACTTATAATCTCAAAATTAAGGGAAATACACCCTATCCTATCATCCTCATGGAAGTGAGTCTTCCCCCCATTGAGATCATAACTATCATTAGGTACTTAATGTACAAGAACAATATAAACAACCTCGATAACAAGAGGCTCCCAAAAGTTGTTGTAATCCAAAATCATTAAGGATTCAAGATGGGTTGGCATAATGATTTCAAATATTGGTTAAATCATTGAGGAATAAAAAGAGAAATTATTATGTAGAATATAGATGATATTAAAAGTAGTGTACAAGCTAAATTTAAGGAGAATGTCTCATGTGATAAATAATTAAAGTATAAAATAAAGTTAAGATATTATAAAGAGGTGATTAACTCTGACCTTGAATATCAACAATAACACTTATCTTAATGCTTTTCAAGCATCTAAATAACATTTCAAAGAAATTCAAATAATCCATTACTTATTTTAAGATCCAATAAATTAATTTTGATGTTAATGGAAATTAACCATTATATATATAATTAATTATATTTTTAATAATAATTTAATATCCTTTAGTAAACAAAATTAAACAATTATTTTTAATATTTTTATTTTACAAAAATACAATAAATAAATTCCCTATGTATCATCATCTTTCATCTTTTGTATGTCTGATAATGCTCAATAAACCTTATGGAATGTACCTATTAATAACTTTAAAAATAAGGCATTCAAAATAATAACTCTAAAATTGTAACATATGTTTTGGAACTTTTTTTTGGCCCCTCCATTCAACTACTTGAGCATAGAAATACAAAGAGTTTTGAGCTCGAATGGATTTAAAGCTCACAAAAAAATGTTAAAAAGCTTCACGTATTCTTTATATTATATTGATATGGGCTTTATAATTTTTTATATATTTAATTCAAGAAGTTCTAAAATATTATATAATATTTTTTTTATTAATTTAATAAAAAATATGTAAATGTTATATATAATATTTTTTTAAGTTATAAATGAGTGACATTCTCTTTATATGTATAATAAGGGATAAAAAGTATATAAGAGTAAAAAAATGTATTTGTTTATATACAAAGTGTATTGGGTCTATTATGTTTATTAAATAAGGTTTATTATGTGATTAATATTAAATAGATGTAATGTAGCTTTATTAAAGAAGGTTCACTAAGTTATGATTAGATTTTTCTAGCTAGACATAAATAAGGTAAGGATTGAATTCTCCATATGTATCATGTATTGGAGCTTATCTTTTTAGGAGATTGTTCTCTTAAAGAGGAAAGAGAACGAGAGTTGATATTTTCCCGTCGAAGAGGCAAGTGAACAAGAGTTTATCCTTTGATAAAAAAAAGTCATTGTACAATCTTTTCCTACCTTAAAAGTATTTTGGATATAAGTAAGGAGGCATTTCTATCTTTTACAAATATCTTGCTTGAGATTCAATTTTAAGGGTTAAGTATAATTAGAAGTGGTATCAAATCTATATCAAATCTATTTCTTGCACCCAAAAGTAAGAATTATTTTCTTTTTTTAGGATTTTCATGCAGGAAAATAAGATTGCAACACTTAAGTCCATTTATGAAGATTTCTATGCAAATCATGAAGAATCAATTTGCAAATATAAAATCCTCTTGAAAAACGCCCAATTAAAAAAATATGCTCAAATCATAGTCGAGAATGTGAAGATATCACTAATTTAATGTCATCTCTTTTAGCACCTATTTCAAGTGAAAATATTGTGGCACACTTGTCTCTTTGTTTATCATCTAAATTGCAACATAATTAGAGATAGGAGAAGCAAAGTGGCTATGAAATTTAAAGGTTGGGGTCGTGATAGAGAATCAAAGAAGTATAGTGGAAGTTACACCTATTTCAAGTTGAAATTCTTACATCACGGTTATCTTTTTTTTTATGAACCTTATTGCAATAGGACAATTTCATTAAATGTAGAGTGGCTCTTCCATTTACAAATTGGGGTCATAACAATACTAAGGAAATTAAGGCCATTTAAAATTCATCTTATCAACACCCTAATGGAAGTCAACAATGACAATAAGTAGGGATAGGCAATGGAAGGATCGAATGACATTGTTTTGAAACCCACAAAACATGTTCTACTGGTGTCACAAAAATGTGAAGGAGGGGTTACAAAATTTAAGGAGAGTCATATTATTGGAGAGATGTATCATATCATTAGAGCCAAGTTTACTAGAGACATACATTCCTAGTATGATTTTGAGGAGGCTTGTGATGATTTGTATATGGAAATTTGTCATTTCTAGGAAGACAAATACTTGTAGCTTTTCTTTCTTAGCTCTACTCCACCATATGAAGATAACAACATTAAGGGAAGACATGAGCATAGGGTTCCAACCAATCTCTAGTGATAGTGTTCATTCTAGATCCACAATTGACCTTTTGTAACTTACTAAGATGATCTTTTGGACATAGGTGGTTCTATTTATTTGGATCCACATAACTTAACAAACCATCATTATGGTTTATGGTTCAAAATTCAAATAACTAACCATCATGCTCCATTAAGGTGATTGAGGTTTGCCTACTTATTTTATTAATGATTTATTTTTAATAAGAGAAAGACTTTTGCATTTATACTATGAAAATATTTTCACTATATTTTTGTGTTTTTTTATTTATTATGTTTCAAGTATGAATGATTTAGCATTCTAAATGTTTTATGAATTGTTTTTTCTTTGACTACTCAAAATAATGTGAAGAGAAAGAAACATTAAAAATAATTTTTAATTCATAAAATTATAAATTTCAAATGTTAACATTCTAAAATCTAATTATCTAATTATTGTAATTTTGAAAAAAAATATTTGATCATATTTCCAATAATGAGAAACGAGAAACTAGAAAATATCAAAATCATACAATATTTTTTTATTTATTAAATGAATAACATTATTTATTCATTACTACCCTGCACTACTTGAACCTATAATTACTTTACGAATATCTATCTAAAATCTCTATGTACCTTCCTCTTCTAGAACTCGACCCTTTCAAACTTAAAAGGGATCAGGCATGTCTAAGCTGCAATAACAAGTTAATGTGAGACAAAATACAAGTGGACATTTTCAGAGAAAAGTTCATTCAGTCTCTTTTGTGTTAAAGGGGACAAACGTTGTCTTTTTCCTTGAGACCATTGGAAAGGCCGAAGAATTGCTTTTCCACATGTAAACTTCACGCATGAACACAAAATGTTCGAACATACCAATCAAAATAAATGACAATCCTATCCTCTTATAACCACGTAAAGGGCCCACATGCCTCGATGCCATGACCAATAAGAAGCCAAAAATGCATCGCATCAGCTCCTCCACCGTCAGTTTCTGTTTAGGGTTGTCATAAAAGTTCAAGTGCGCGAAAAGCCTGAACGTCTTGTCGACATGACGCCAGTAATGACGTCAGCCCTATTACAGTAATCTCCAGTATGTGATCAATCAAATGAATTGCGCAACAGCGGAAGAGGTCGCATTATTGTTGTTACATTCCATCTCTTCGATAGCTTCTAGATATTGCAGTACAGGTCGATTTCAATGGATCAGTCAGCCGATGGAATGAATGCATTTTTTGACTGAAATTTTGAAATACTTCTTGACAGTGCAATTTAATAGGGACATCAAGGGACATCGTTTTTTGGGAAAATTTTGAAATACTTCTTTACAGTTTGGGGACATCGAGAGATATCCAGTCGAGGTGCGCAATAAAAACAACCAGTTCAAAATTGAATTAGGAAACCAGTAGTTCAACAGACTCAAACAGTCACGTTAGCCCACTTGCTCAAATGCCTTTGAAAAAAAAGCAAAGGTCGTATTCTACAGCTACAGGTCGGTTGTTTCTCACTTTCAGTTTCCTATTGAATGGTCGATATACGGTGCAAAAAGGCACGCCTAACAGTTACAATATCAAAGACAAGCTTGCCCCGTGAACTCTCTTGTCTTGTCCCATTAGTCATTCTATTGGCCAAGGGAAGTATATCCACGGCCTTCTAAAGTGACTGAGTTCTCACGTAATTTTCATTGGTCAGGCCAGATTAGTTGATATGAGAGAACATGAAATAGCTCCGAAGATAGCATTAAACGAGGAATATTATTAGCTTAGCATTAGATGAGGAATATTATTAACTTTACATGATAACTTGTCTATATTTCTGCAAGAAAATAAGGAATAATTTGCAGTTATTTTCCATCTTAAAATTAACATTAAGATGGATTTACATTAAAGTGGTTTTTGCTTATATATGGTATGGTATATGTCTATATATATTAAAAAAATGTTTTTAATTTATGTTTTTTCAATGTTATATATATATTTATATTTATATATTTATATATTTATTGGGATGGAAAAATGGGTTGCAATTACATTGGATTGATTTTATAATCTTTTCAATACTATATAGATTGTAGAATATATTTTATGAAAATTGTAAAATGTAAATTGTTTCTCTCAATCCAATAATGTTTCTCTAATATAGGGGATGTTGAAATAAATTCAACACAAAGTTTAAGGAATAAAGTGATGTAGTATTTAGTAGTTTAGTAGGTATTAATAATGAATTTTAGAAAGATATGAATAAATGAAGAGGTTTGAATAGGGTTTGGATCCATGAGTTCAAGTGGTAGTAAAATCTACATCTCTTGAGAACACCACTCTAAGTGCACATGTCTCACACACACACACACATATATATTGGGACATGCATTTCATACACCTTCTAACTTGTACTTTTGTGAAAGAGAAGTTATCTCTATGAATGTTGAACAATAGCATGGTATGAATGTTAAACAATAGCAATTGGTCAATCAATCACTTGTGGTTTCTAGCATGTAGAATTGGAAAACAATAAATAGTTTATTATTTTGCTTAGATTGGAGGTATAGAGAGAGTTTTTAGACTTATTGTTATGGTGCTAAAATTTCTTTGTAACCCTTATTCTATTAGATACACTATGGTAGCAATTTTTTAGTTGTTGAATAAGATGTTTAGCTTTCTTTGAAGTTTGAGTGTTTTCACTTGAAAATGTTTTCCTCAAGAAACCATTGTTTAGTGGTTGTATGTTTATATGTTGTTTATTTATTTTTTTGCACATTCTTCTCTCATTGATTAGTGTAGAAAGAAAAATTCTCAACATTGTTTCATTCAATTTAGTATTAGAGTCTAATCGCCTCAAATCGAAGGTGTTGAGGAGAAAATATTGTGATCTATCTTGGTTTGACTCGGAACTTGTGGAGAAGGAAACCTTGTTGTAGAGAAATGATGAGCACATTTAGATTAAAAATGGAGAAGTTCAATGGCAATAAATTTGAGTTGTGGAAGCTCGAGATGGATGATTTGTTCGTAGATGAAGATCTATGTGACATCCTCAAGAATTAAAACATTTTTATTTTTATTTCCTTGAAAATAAATTTCCATTTATGGAAATTTGTATTGGTTATTGTTAATACATTTAATTACTATATTTGTGACTATTGACCAAGAGTTTGACTTTCCAACTGTCCTCTTTTGATGGACAAATGCATGAGACAAATATTTTTGATAAATTGAATGTTGGAAACAAGTGGAACAACCACGTTAGAAGTAGTTGACTATGACTCCATGAGCGAGGAGATGTTTGAGTTAAATGTGAGCTAATTTTTACAAGTGTCAGAAGTGGATTTATGTCACTCGGAGCCCCTCAAACAGGGATTTTTAAAGATGCGAATTTCCAAGGAGGGAAATGGATGGAAAAAGTCCTAGGAAAAGAGAACTGAAATATATACAACATATGTGGGAGGCATGGCGCTTCTTAGCATGTTGTGGAGAAAGATATTTTTTGTATGAGCACTTATGTGTTAGGAAAATGATTGTTTTTTGAACTGTACAAACGTTTTGTGGCTAAGGAGTCATGGTCAATCTAGGGGGTGATCAAGAGAAGTAATCTTGGATGTTTTTCATCTACGGTTGGGTGGAACATGGTTGTTCCATTTTTTACCATCTTGATTGTTACATATATGTATTTTATTTAACTGACTCTTACTCATGTTGGACGATTGAATTGTATGTTAGCTACATAATTAGATTTATATAGATGCATGTATACTAAAAAAGTTAAAATAGTTACTTTCGTTATTCATGAATATCATAAATACAAAATTATGCATTTCATTTACAAATCATGAGAAAGGGAATTTGAATACACTCTATATAAATCCATGAAATTTAGACTCTCGAATTTTTTGTGCAACTATAGTATATTCTCTAAATACCTTACATCCATGGAATATCTAGAAATTTATGGAATAAAAGCGGAAATGAGTATACTTTTAGTTCTATAGAAATCCATAAACTTAGTTATGTTGAGTAAAAATGAGTATCTAAAGTAGACCATGGGAAAATTCTTGTAAAACTACAGAAAAATACAATCATGACTTAAATTGTATATAATTTCCTTTCCTGGTATTAAGCTACAAAAATTCCACAGGAACAAGATAACCTTGTTCACTTGGCTATATGCCCTTCTATTTGTTCCTATCTTATCATCATAGATATATATGTTATATCAAGATATATTTCCTGTTTGGATACATAATCATATCAATATATAAGTCATTAATTTCATAATTCTAAATCATTTTTTTTTCATAATTTATTTAATGTACTAGAGTTGTCCATAATTCTACATTCTAGAATCTGAACCTACAGGAGTGGAACCTTAGCAAATGAATAACTAGTTAGGCCAGACATGTATATATGAGATTTGGTGGACAATCGATAGTGATGAGAGATTTGGAAAATTTTTTGAAGTATTCAATACAAGAAATTCATGCTATGGTAAAATAAATATTTTAGGATCCTTAGGTATATGTTATACATATGATACATCTAGTAAATAGGGCACAAATATAGGGGAATATGATATATATAAACATCCAGTATTACAATGAACTAAAATAGCAACTTACAACAAGGTGAACATGGATGAGGACAAGGTACGCCAAAAATTCTCGGAGTCTCGAAGTGTCGAAGCCCTGAAATCCCAAAAAATGTTGGATCAAGGAGGAACTTCAGGTGAATTCTCGACCTTTCGATCGAGTATAGTGGAAGGAAAGGGTAAGCCACAATACCTGAGAGTCCCATAGTAATTAAATCATTCAAACCGTCAATCCAAGATCCCTTAAGAACTTTTATGAATTGTTAGATCAAGCAATGGAAGGATGGTGTAAGAACTTCAACAGGTATAACTCTCGGGAGTTGAATGAATTTAGAGTTGTAATATCCCACAGTGTCTAAGTGATCTAGGTGGGTATCAGTGGCCGCCCACCTTTTCCAACTAGCTTAAAACAGTTTTCTGACAATTTTGGCAATTTACTATTTTTAGCAGGTTTTCACTTCCGGGGCCATTTTGAGGGCCTAAATGAAGATTTTTTGGGATCAACCCAACTCAATTATAGGAAAAGACATCATTGAGACCCCAAAATGAATCTCCTTGATGATACATTTGGAACGGGCTATCATACACCTAAAACGAAGATTGTATGCAAAAGTTACGACCCTCAGAAGTTGAGGCAGCAACTTACCCAAACAGGGCCCACATGACTTTTGGGACTTCATCTCCTAGGGTTAGGTTTTTGGATGTCAAGGGTTTTTGGCATTCTTGTTTATTGTAAAAATACCTTCAGGGCCTCATTGTAATCATCTTCTGGCGAAAGTGAGTAGCCGTCACATCTCTTCTCAAAGATAAGCTGGCACCATTCTAGCGAGTCTTTCACTCTATATTTTTACAGTCTCTGTACATTTATTTCATTAATAGAAATCATGTATTACTGTATCTCTGTGTTTATGGTTGCATCTCTGATATATTTATGTTATATTATTGGATATACACGATATCTCTGTGCATTTCTTTATTATATCTTTGTTCCCATTTCATGCCGAAAATAATTTGGATTAGTGGTATCAGAGAAGGTTGTTCTTGATCATTTTTCAGTGCATGTCCCCGACGAGGTCCGAGTATAGCAAGTTGGGTCTCGAGCTTCTCTCTCTTGAAGACAATCACTCTCTCACACCCAAGAAAACCTCAATGGCGGAAGAAAAGAAAAATGACATAGCAGATGATCCTATCAGTCTCTTGCTTGAGAAAGCTCTCACGCGACAGAGAAATAAAATTAAGGAGATTTTTTCCCACATCCTTCAATGCCTGCTAATAGCAACAGGCACATCTTCATCAAGTGGCCACTTTGGAAGAACCTCGCCTTTCAAGGTACAAGTTAATATTGATATTCATGTATTTGAAGGACTGACGCAGCGGCACGCCACCCAGGCACCTCTGCTCTCACAGGATCTTCTTCTTTTCGCCCGAAGGACTCCAAGGTCCTCCTATTTCCCTATCGGGAAATATGCACCCACAACAATATTCCCCAAGGTCTCCCCTTTACTACCGGGATATCAGCTGGATCTCGCTATCTCGCGAGTTCGTGGCTTAAAGCCTCCAACTTTTCCTTTCAAATCTTTCGATGCCCAACCTAGCGATTCGGTATAGCTCCTCCCTTTACTATTGCCCTCACCACACACAACCGTGGGGTAGGCTTAATGTTAGTGCCTCTCGCAACCTCGCAACCTCGCAACCTCACCGGTTGAACTGTCGAGTTTTCACCCTCCTAGTCCGCGAGTTCCGAGTTGCGAGAATTCAACGGGATGTTGACTTCTTTCTCCAAGCGACGGGTCCACCCGTCGACCATGCGATCCCACCTTATGTTCTTCCACGTGTCCACAAAAATATCGGCTCCTTGGCACTTCGCGACTCGACGTCCACACGAACCTCAACTCCTTGGCACTTTGCAACTCGCGAATCCTAACACCAATATTTTGGGACTTCTCACAGCGAGATCCCGAGATGATCCTTTGGTGCCACCTGTACTTCACTCGCCGACTTCGCTATGGCCCACACTATCCTCCAGCTGTCAAGATTTTGCCTTCTCGCAACCTCGCGATCCCCACGCCCAAATCCTCGGACCTTTTCTTGCAAGGTCCCGAGACACGATCCCTCACTCAGATCCAATGGTTCTCCTGTAGTCCAGATCCAACGACTGTCCTTCTCTCGCTACGTCGCGACCTCGCGACTTGGAAGACCCAATGTTTGGGTTCTCAACCTGCGAACTCCCGAGTTCGTGAGATCTCACGATCTCTCACCACCTGTCCCTCGAGATGGACGGCTACCATCCTCTCACTCCTTCACCTCTTCGCGTCCTCATTCCTCGCGACTTTGAATACCAAATACTTGGGCGTTCACCCTGCGAACTCTCGATTTCGCGAGAGCTCTCGATCTCTTACACCTGTCCTCTCCATATGGATGGCTCACAACTCCTCGCCACTTCGTTGCTCTTGCTACCCAACTTTTGGGACTTCAACTCCCGAGTCCCCGATACACGATACCACGTGTAGATCCTACGACTCCTGTGACTCGGAATCGACGGCTCTGCCTCTCCTGAGCTTCAAACCCTTCAGAATCTTCTTGCCATAACCTCCTTCCAGCTCTGCAAGATCTGACGGTCCTAGAAACTTCACGAAATATCTTCAGAAGATTTCGACCATCCGTTCTTCCTTGGCTAATCCATGAAATGAAAGAGAGTATCTCTCCACGAGATTCCTTCGCCTTTTCGCCAACTTGTGACGTTTCTCCCCAACTTCAAGTCACACTTGTTTACGTTTATCTTCAGTGTCTCAGAGGCCTATCCTTCCTGAGATTTTCTAAGATGAATTCAACCTCAACGGGGTCCTCTGCACGCATTCCTTGCGGCAAGCCTGCAAACACTTCGACTGTTTGAGCTTTCTTGACTCTGTGTATGCCCGTAGCAGCAGTCCTTCAATACTTCTGCTCAGTTTCATGACTGAGACTCTCCTTAGCCTGCACACTCCTTGCACGGCTTGTATAGCAACCCGCTTTCACTTCTGAGAACTTTGAGAACAAGAGTTTAACTCCCTGAGCCTTCTCTCAACGCACTCCTTGCGAACGACTTCAACTGCACTCCTTGCAGGAATCCTTGCTCAAGTAGAGAAACAATTAAAACTCATTCCACTTCCTCTCAGATTTCGATCTTAACACACAAAATCATTCACACAGCATAATAACAAATGCATAACAGTAAGTAATGTTCATAAGTAGAGAATTCAACACACATACACAGAGAATAACGCAACAACCATGAATCTGAATCAACTTCTTCTATTAATTCAAGATCTGTACATGGTTGTTCTTCTACAACTCTCTATTATTCTCCTATGCTCTAGATTCTTCTTTTTTTTTCTCTTGAACTCTCTCCTACAATAATACAATGAGGGTGTCTATATGTCGTTTCCCTCTTTCTTCTCGAACTATCTAATCTAAGAATTCAATTCTATCTACCTGCAACTACTACTATAAATGCCTTTGTCTATTTCAGACAAGAGCGTATGGCTCGAGGTCTGAGTATATTTTACCAAGCTATCTCAGACGAGAGCGTATGGCTTGAGGTTTGATTACATTTTACCAATGTGCCTAAATTAAATGATCTCAATTATGTTTGCACATCAACTTCAAGGGAAAATTTAAAAATTCAAAAACTTGCGCTGGACATCTTCCAGCTGGCTTCTGCTTCCACGTTGGTTTTTCTTATCCTGAGGGATGCTCCTGCATCATACTCCCTCGCTTGAAAATTTGCATGGGATCCTGTCCATGAGCTCCTGCACGGTATGTCCATGCTTCCGTATCTCTGCTTCAGTCTCCTAACTGGCATCTTCAACTGGATGACCCTTCCACTTGACCAAATATTCAAAATATTATTTCCTTCTGGTTTTCTTATCCACTCGTTTATTCAGTATCTGTTCCATTTGTGGCTTCTCTGCAACTGACATCTTCTTTTTCCACTGGACTTCTGGTTGATCATCACTTTCTTCTCCTGGTTCATCAGTTCGATATGGATATAAATCCGAAACATTAAATATCGTAGATGTTCCAATGCCCTCTGGTAACTCAATTTCATAAGCATTCTGTCCCATTTTCTTCAAGACCTTGCATGGCCCAATTTTCTTCATCTTCAGCTTGTTGTATGTTCCTCTCAGAAACCTTTCTTTCCACAAATGTGCCAGAACCAGATCACCAACTTCAAACTGAAGTTGTCTTCTATGTTGATCTGCTCTACGCTTGTACTCCTGACTTGACTTCAACAGTCGCTCCTTCACCTGGCTGTGAAGTTCCATCATCGCTTCAGAAAATTCTCCTGCACTAGCACTGCTAGTACCAGTCTGTTCTGAATCCCTCAATTCAGAAACCCCTCTTAGCTGCATTCCATATACAATCTGAAATGGACTTTTCCCTGTGCTCTGATTTACTGAATCATTGTAAGCAAACTCTGCTTGCGGTAATATGCTATCCCAGCTGTTATGGTGCTCTATCACCAAGCTTCTCAACAAGTCTCCCAGACTTTCGTTGACCACCTCTGTTTGTCCATTCGTCTGAGGATGATAAGCAGAACTAAACATCAAATTAGTCCCCAGCTTCTTCCATAATGTCCTCCAGAAATGTCCTATGAATTTTGTGTCTCTGTCTGAAACTATGCTTTTCGGAAATCCATGAAGTCGAACAATTTCTTTGAAAAACAAATTTGTGATGTGGGTCGCATCACTGGTCTTCTGGCATGGGATAAAATGTGCCATCTTAGAAAACCTGTCAACTACCACAAAGATGGAATCAACACCTCTTTGTGTCCTCGACAACCCCAACATGAAATCCATGCTAATTTCATACCACGGCCTCTCAGGTGTGGGTAATGGTTGATAAAAACCCGCATTCTGCTTCCTTCCTTTTGAATGCTGGCAAATCCTGCATCTGTCCACAAACTTCTTGACTTCTGACCACATCCCTGGCCAAAAGTATGACTTGCTCAGCTTTTCAAATGTCTTATCATGACCAAAATTTCCTGCTAATCCACCACTGTGTTTTTCTTTCAACAAGTTCTCCCTCATGGAGCAATTTGGAATACACAGTTGATTGTCTTTGAACAACAATCCGTCCTGGATCACATACTCTATCCACTGGCTCCTATCTTTGAGAAATGGATTTTCAGCTGCTTCATAAGATTCCTTAAAGTCTGAATCATCTACATACATGTCCTTAAGATCATCAAAGCCTAATGTCCTGACTTTGAACTCATGCAACAACAAACATTTCCTGCTCAAAGAATCAACAACTTTGTTAGCAGTACCAGAAATATATTTTATCACAAAAGTGAAATTTTGCAGGTATTCAACCCACTTAGCATGCCTCTGATTCAACTTTTCTTGTTGAGTCACAAATTGTAATGCATGGTTATCACTATATAAAACAAATTCTTTTGGAATCAAATAGTGCCTCCATTTCTTCAATGCCTGTATGATGGCATATAATTCCTTATCATATGTGGAGTATTTCTCTTTTGCCTCATTCAGCCTCTCGCTGAAATATGCAATCGGCCTGTCTTCCTGACTCAAGACCGCTCCTATGGAAAACCCTCTTGCATCACATTTTACCTGGAATGTTTTCTGAAAATCCGGCAACACCAAAATTGGTTGCTCTGTTTTATTTCGTTTCAACAAATTGAAACTCTTCTCAGCCTTTTTCGTCTAGTGAAAATATTTATGTCTTTTCTTCACTGTGTCCATCATTGCTGCACTAATCCCACTGAAATTTCTAATGAATTTCCGGTAGAAACTAGCCAGTCCATGAAAACTCCTCACCTCGAAAATATTTCTTGGTGATGGCCAATTCTTAATTACCTCCACCTTATCTGGATCCATCCTCAACTCATTTGCCGATATAACAAAACCCAGATAAATGAGTTCTATCTTCATAAATGAGGATTTCTTCATGTTTATTAACAACTTCTCCTGCTGTAACCTCTTCATCACAATAGCCAAATGCTTCAAATGTTCAGCCTTTGTCTTGCTGAAAACCAATATGTCATCCAGATACACGATGACAAATTTCCTGATGAACTCCTTCAGGAATTCATTCATCAACCTCATAAAGGTACTTGGTGCATTCGTCAAACCAAACGGCATGTGACAAGCCATTCATACAAACCTTCGTTTGTCTTGAATGTTGTTTTCCATTCGTCACCTTCTCTCATACGAATCTGATGATATCCACTCTTCAAATCTATCTTTGAAAAAAAAATTGCTCCACTTAAGCAATCCATCAGATCATCCATCCTTGGCAATGGGAATCTATACCTGATAGTTATCTTGTTGATGGCCCTTGAATCAGTGCACATCCTCCAGCCTCCATCTTTCTTCGGACTGAGTACTGCTGGAATAGCACACAGACTCAAGCTTTCTCTGACCAAGCCTTTGTCTAACAACTCCTGGACCTGTCTTTTAACCTCTTCATTCTCCTGCGGCGTCAACCTGTACGCGGCTTTATTTGGCAGACTAGCTCCTGGTATGAGGTCTATATGGTGACTCACGCTCCTCATCAGTGGTAACGAATGAGGTAGTTCATCCACTACAATATCAACGAACTCTTCCAGCAGTTCCTGAACTTCTCCTGGTAATTCACCCACTCTTGTGCTAGTCAGAACAATTCTTGGTTTTCTGACCACAAATAATTGTGGATCCTCCTTCTTCTTAACTTCTGTAAGAATTTCCTTCCCACTCATGAGAAGTACTATTTTGTTTACCTCCGGCTTCACCCCTTTATCCTCAATTGGACACAACATATGAGTTCTCCCATTCTTTTCTAGGGTATATGTATTCTTCCTCGCATCATGAATTACATTTGTATCATATTTCCATGGTCTTCCCAGTAATAAATTACAGACATCCATAGGAATAACATCACATAAAATCTTATCATTATATCCTCCTATCTTAATGTCAACTAAGCATTGTTTAGTGACATTTACCTGATGTCCCTTCTGTAGCCATGGAAGTTTGTATGGTTTCGGGTGATCAGTTGTCTCCAGCTCCAGATTTTCTACCATCTCGGTTGAAACGAGATTATCGATACTTCCACTGTCCACAATGACCTTGCATGCCCAACCCTTGGCCTTGTAGGAAATACTAAAAATATTGTTCCTCTGTGATGGATTCTCCATCTCTTTCTCTGGTGTCAAAAGAATTTTTCGCATTACTAGCGATCTTTCGCCTTCAGCGTACTTTGTCTCAACATCTCGCCTCTGTGCCTCGACGATGTGAGTCTCTCCTATTTCTTTCCTTTTCTCTGGACATTCGAACGACCTGTGCCCATTCTTTCCACACGTGAAGCATGTAATTACTCCACCTCTTCCTCTTCCTCTACCTCTGGTACGAGGAATTCTATTATTATTAGCATATCCTCCTCTCTGCTCAGTATGATGTTCTCTTTTCTCAACATATGGCCTTCTTTGTGAGGTTCCACCTCTTTCTGTCTGAGTCTGAGGTTTCTTCCAGTCATCCTTGGGCTTCTGGTATTTATCTTGGGCGACTGATTTGCCTTTGGGATGACTCCTGCCTCTGCCCCTCTGACTTTGTTTACGGCTCAGCTTCTCCTCAGCTTTCAGAGCCAATTGGTAAGCATCCTCCACCATTTGGATGGTTTCCATATTTAATTCATCCTGAATTTCATACCTCAGGCCATTCAGATACCTGGCCACCTTTTCGTCATTGCTTTCACGATGACCTGCCCTGATATTCAACCTGTAGAATTATTCAGTATACTCCTTCACTGTCATTAGCTTCTGTCTCAGGTTCTGCATCCTCTTGAACAAAGAAATTTGATAGTCCCTGGGAATAAATTTCGCCTTCATCTTTGCAATCATCCTGTCCCAGTTCTTAATTTTTTGCTTGCCTTGGCAACACCTTTCAGCTTGCAGTTCATCCCACTATAAGGTTGCATTTCCTTTCAATCTCATGACGGCATGTCTGACCTTCTTATCTTCTTCGATATCTTCATAATCGGAGTAAGTGTCAAGAGCTCTAATCCAATCTAGTAGCTCTTCTGCATCCAGGCTCCCTTCATAAGATGGAATGTCCATCTTTGTTTTTGAACTCATCCGAGCGATAGCCTTAATTAAATGCTCATTGTCTGCATCTTCTGCTGGGATTTCTTCTTCTTCATGTCCAGCATCACCTTCATCCTCGGATTCACTGATATCTCCTGCATCAGCGTTTCACCTTTGTCTTATCTACATGTCCTCCATTCTGGCACGAAGATTTCGCATTCCTCTTTCCACGTCTGGATTCTATACTTGCCTACCTATGTCTCTGGACAATTCCCTTCCTCTAGACAATTCCCTTTCCTCCTCTGGATCGGGTGATTGTCTACCTCTTCTCCTTGACGGCATGGTGAATTTTCCTTGTCCTCTGCTATAGAAAGAAAATAAACTTTTCTATGCTCGGATACCACTTGACGCAGGGGCACGCCACCCAGGCACCTCTGCTCCCACATGATCTTCTTCTTTTCGCCCGAAGGACTCCAAGGTCCTCCTGTTTCCCTATCAGGAAATTTGCACCCACAACAATCTTCCCCAAAGTCTCCCCTTTACTACCGGGAGATCAGCTGGATCTCGCTATCTCACGAGTCCGTGGCTTAAAGCCTCCAACTTTTCCTTTCAAATATTTCGATGCCCAACCTAGCGATTAGGTATATCTCCTCCCTTTACTATTTCCCTCACCACACACAACCGTGGGCTAGGATTAATGTTAGCACCTCTTGCAACCTTGCAACCTCGCAACCTCACCGGTTGAACCATCGAGTTTTCACCCTCCTAGTCCGCGAGTTCCGAGTTGCGAGAATTCAACGGGATGTTGACTTCTTTCTCCAAGCGACGGGTCCACCTGTCGGCCGTGCAATCCCACCTTATGTTCTGCCACCCGTCCTTACAGATATCGGCTCCTCGGCACTTCGCGACTCGGCGTCCACACGAACCTCGGGTCCTCGGCACTTCGCAACTCGTGAATCCTAACACCAATATTTCGGGACTTCTCGCAGCGAGATCCTGTGATGATCCTTTGGTGCCACCTGTACTCCACTCGCCAACTTTTCTATGGCCCACACTATTCTCCAGCTGTCGGGATTTTGCCTTCTTGCAACCTCGCGATCCCCATGCCCAAATCCTTAGAACTTTTCTTGCGAGATCCCGAGACACGATCCCTCACTCAGATCCAACGGTTCTCCTGTAGTCCGGATCCAACGACTGTCCTTCTCTCGCTACTTCGCGACCTCGCGACTTGGAATACCCAATGTTTGGGTTCTCAACCTGTGAACTCCCGAGTTCGCGAGATCTCACAATCTCTCGCCACCTGTCCCCCCCAGATGGATGGCTACGATCCTCTCACTCCTTCGCCTCTTCGCGTCCTCGCACCTCGCGACTTTGAAAACCAAATACTTGGGCGTTCACCTTGTGAACTCCCGAGTTCGCGAGATCTTTCGATCTCTTACACCTATCCTCTCCAGATGGACGGCTCACAGCTTCTCGCCACTTCGTTTCTTCTGCTACCCAACTTTTGGGGCTTCAACTCCCGAGTCCCCGATACACGATACCACGTGTAGATCCTACGAATCCTGTGACTCAGAATCGACGGCTCTACCTCTCCTGAGCTTCAAACCCTTCAGAATCTTCTTCCCATAACCTCCTTGCATCTCTGCAATATATGACAGTCCTCGGAACTTCGTGAAATCTCTTCAGAATATTTTGACCGTCCATTCTTCCTTGGTTAATCCACAAAATGAAAGAGAGTATCTTTCCACGAGATTCCTTCGCCTTTTCGCCAACCTGCGACGTTTCTCACCGACTTCAAGTCACACTTGTTTACGCTGATCTTCAGCGTCTCAGAGGCCTATCCTTCATGAGCTTTTCTAAGATGACTTCAACCTCAACGGGGTCCTTTGCACACATTCCTTGCGGCAAGCCTGCAAACACTTCGACTGTTCGAGCTTTTTTGACTCTGCGTATGCCAGTAGTAGCAGTCCTTTAATACTTCTGCTCAGTTTCACGACTGAGACTCTCCTTAGCCTGCGCACTCCTTGCACGGCTTTTATAGCAACCCGATTTCACTTCTGAGAACTTTGAGAACAAGAGTTTAACTCCCTGAGCATTCTGTCAACGCACTCCTTGTGGATGACTTCAACTGCACTCCTTGCAGAAATCCTTGCTCAAGTAGAGAAACAATTGAAACTCATTCCACTTCCTCTCAGATTTCGATCTTAACACATGAAATCATTCACACAGCATAATAACAAATGCATAACAGGAAGTAATGTTCATAAGTAGAGCATCCAAAACACATACATAGAGAATAGCGCAACAACCATGAATCTGAATCAACTTCTTCTATTAATTCAAGATCTGTACATGGGTGTTCTTCTACAACTTGTTGTTATTCTCCTATGCTCTAGATTCTTTTTTTTTTTCTCTTGAACTCTCTCCTATAATGATTCAATGAGGGTGTCTATATCCCATTTCCCTCTTTCTTCTCGAACTATCTAATCTAAGAATTCAATTCTATCTACTTGCAACTACTACTATAAATGCCTCTGTCTATTTCAGACGAGAGCGTATGGATCGAGGTCTGAGTACATTTTACCAATCTATCTCAGACAAGAGTGTATGACTCGAGGTCTGATTACATTTTACCAAGGCACCTAAATTAAATGATCTCAATTATGTTTGCGCATCAACTTCAAGGGAAAATTTAAAAATTCAAAAACTTACGTTGGACATCTTCCAGATGGCTTCTTCTTCCACGGTGGTTTTTCTTGTTATGAGGGATGCTCCTGCATTAAGGACAGATAGATGCAAAAGCCCTAAAAAAATGGTTAACTCTGCTAAAAGGTTATTTCTCTCTTCATAATTTTTCTGACAAAGAAAATATCACATTTGCACTCCTTAAATCTCTCCCTCATGTCAAACATTGGTGGGAAACTTACTGCGAGCAAAGTTCCATAGAGGAGTGTGGAATATATGGGGTCGAGCCCACTTGGGATTTTGTTTTGAATGCAGTAAAGGAACAGTATTATCCTGTTGGCAACTATGAGGACTAGTACATGAGATGGACCACACTACGGAAAGAGAGGGGCCAAGTAGTTTCGGAGTTCACCAATACCTTCCATACCTTGCACACAAAAATGGGTATCAAAGACTTCAAATGGAATTTGGTTATGAAATACCGTGGGGCTCTACACAGATACATCCAAAATGAAATGGATTTGTTGGATATCTCTTCACTCGGTGTTGCTTATCGATATGCTGTTAAAATCGAGCAGAAATTTAAGCACCAGAAAAAACAAGAGTTCATGTCTACAAATCCGTAGCAACCAAAGTATGAAAAAGACATCCCTAATAGACAGTCTCCCGAAAACCAGTCCAAGACATAGGAAAAGAAGGGTCATGGGAAGACAAAGAAAGACACTAAAGAATGGTGTGATTTCCACAAAATTCCCTGGCACAAAACCTATGAATGTCGCTCAAAACAATCATTGGTGGTCAAGATCAAAGACAAGGATCTGATCCCTGATTTTGAATTTGATTCTGAAAATACCAGTAAAGGATAGATCATTGACGCAGACCCCACTTCTATTGTCATGATCGCATAAATTCAACCAGAAGAACCAACAGATCCTGAAGAGAGGGAGCACCTTTTTCATTCAAAGATGTGGGTGAAGGGGACCCCACTGTATAGAAGCACCATGTTGTTTATGAGTCTCGACCCCGCAGTGTCATTGTTTCTCTAGGGGGTTATCTCTACAGAATACTAGAGGTAGTTCTAACTAATGTTCCACCTAAAAAGTGTCGCAAGGTAGTCTCTCATACTACAAAATTTAGCTTCTTCACAATCTGTTCAGAAGGAGAATAGAAGGACACTGCAACCACTACAACCTCACCCCAAGCACATTATATCCAATAGAAGCAGGTCAACAAGGCTGTAGAAAAATGAAAATATTCCTTCTGCACACCGTCCTCTCATGTATGATGAATTTTTGAACAGCCTCAACCTCAATAGGTTCGTGACAGACTTCCACAAACTGAGCAACGTGACGTCTCCAACAAGACAAGCAACTCACCAAGATGCAGATTCAACAAATGCTTTTCCCTCTCCCCCAGGAACTCAATGCAATGGATACAATTTCTTCCTAAGGAGGGAGGATTGATCCAGGTGGATATCGGTGGCCACCCACCTTTTCCAACTAGCTCAAAACATTGTTTTGGCAATTTTGGCAATTTACTATTTTTAGCAGGTTTTAACTTTCGGGGCCATTTTGAGGCCCTAAATGAATGTTTTTTGGGATCGACCCAACTCAATTATATATGATGGCATGATTGAGGCCCCAAAATGAATCTCCTTGAAAATACCTTTCCAACGGGCTATCATACGCCTCAAACGGAGATCGTATGCAAACGTTACGACCCCGGGAAGTTGATGCACCAACTTACCCAAACAGGACCCACATGACTTTTGGCGCTTCATCACCTAGGGTTACGTTTTTGGATGTAGAGGGTTTTTGTAATTCATGTTTATTGTAAAAATGCCTTCAAAGCCTCATTGTAATCATCTTCTTGCGAATGCGAGTAGCTGTCACATCTCTTCTCATAGATAAGCTTCCACCAGTCTACCGAGTCTTTCACTCTGTATTTTTACAGTCTCTGTACATTTCTTTCATTAATAGAAATTGTGTATTACAGTATATATGTGTTTATGATTTCATCTTTGATATATTTTTTTTATAATATTGGATATACGCGATATCTCTGTGCATTTCTTTATTATATCTCCACTCTCATTTCATGCCGAAAATACTCTGGATCACGAAGCCCTAAAATCCCGATAATTGTTGCATCAATGAGGAACCTTATGAAAATTATCAACCTTTCGATCAAGTATAGTGGAAGGATATTGTAAGCCACAATATCCCATAGTCTCAGAGTAATGAAATAATGTAGACTATCAATATAAGATCCCTTCAGAACTTTTGTCAACCATTAGATCAAGCAGTGGAAGGATGGTGTAAGCACTTCGATAGGTAAAACTCTGGGGAGTTGAATAACTTTATAGTTCTAATATACCAGAGTCTCGGAGTGTCGAAGCCCCAAAATAAATAAGGATTGTCCATCTCAACACTTGATTAATTCATATTCGTTGGATTAAGCGAGTGGAAGGATAGCATAAGGGGGTGTTGTCAATGGACAATAAGAAGTCAACATTATATTTTGACAACTTTAGATGGTAAAAATATCGGTGTTATAAAAGGTGTAAAGAATAAAAATAATGAAGAACAAAGTGTCGAAATACTGAGAACCGTAGATCAAGATCAGGTAAGATACTTCCTGGTCGTTCGATCAAGAAGTGGGAGGATAGAGTAAGAAGGAATGTTAACCAGAAGCCATTGTTCGCTTAAAATTTATGATCGCTTTATTATGTCAAACTCTGGGAGAGTTGGAATATTGAAAAGGGAGAATAGTTGAAGGTTAAAGTCCGAAGGACTTCGCTCCAGCGTCGGGTCACATGATAAGGTAAAGTATTTGATTAAGGGTGCAAAGTGTCTAGAAGTAAATAAGACTACAAACATTTGAATAAGGTATTATGTAAAAGAATAAGGGAGGAAGAAAGGTGCTAAGAGTAGCACTTAAGTGGATAAGCCCATGCTTTTGATCCCGAAGTCATTTGGAAAGCATGAGTTAAAGAAAGTGTTTGTGCAAAATTTGATTTCTGTAGCAGTTTAAAGGATCTGTGGAATAATTTGACAAGATTGGCACACAACCATTCTATTTCCACTACATGATCTTCTTTTCACATGAAGGGATAAGACACAAATTATTTGAAGTAATTAAGTTAAATAAATTATTATGAGTATTATTAAAATTTAAAAGAATAGGTGCAATGGTTCATTGTCAAAAGACACAATGGTTCAAATTCTTACCTAGTTGGAATACTGTATAAACAAAAAAGTGTAATGGGAAGGAACATTATGTATATAGAGTGTTTCTAAGATAAATATAAATAGTGTAATTTAGTCTTAGGGGAATTTATTATTAAGGTTTATCAAAGTAATGAGTGCGGTCAAGTTTTTTGATAAAAGTTTCTTTAAAATTACTAGATCTATGTTGACAATGACAAAAAGAGTAAGCCTTATTACCTTAAACAAATTCTTTTTAAAGTAATTTGGGGTCTTTTACATATTCTATCATAGTTGTAGGTTATAACACTTAGGCCTAAGGGAAACACCACAAAATTATTATATTAAATGAAAAATATAATAAACAATTTTTTTTATTATTACAAACAGAGTCTGTCAAATTTTTTTGTAACTATGTCAACACAGAATCGAGAAGAAGGAATACCTAATGGTATTAATAATCAAGAAACTCCTAGAAACACATAAAATCATAGAGAAAGTAGTTCAACAACCCAAGTATTGGAAACAATGAGGAACCTTATTGTGGAATTGCAGATATTCAAAGTTGATAACGAAAAACTAAACAAAGAACATGAATATCAATGTGGAATAAATGAGTTGTTGTTATGAAGTATAGAAACAAAAAAGATCCAAAAGAATAATGAAGCAGATGAGGAAGTTAGTAAAAACTCCTGAAAGGATTCTATCCATGGAAGAGAAAAAGAAAATAACTCTTCTAATGACACACATATGAAAGAAAACATAGCATCCAGAGTAAGGAAAATAAAATAGATGGACCATTTAGATGGAGAATTCAAGAAAATCAAACCTTCAACATTTGATGGTGAGTCCAGAACCAGTGAAGAGGTTGAAGTTTGGTTACTTGGCATAAATAAATACTTCCAGATTTACAATTACTCTAGTAACATCAAAGTGCGAACAATTATTTACAATCTAAAAGGTAAAGCAATATATGATGGAAAAAATTAAAACTAGCCAAAGCACTAAAGGATAATAAAATGGAATGGGAAAATTTTAAAAAGTACTTTAGGAAACAATACTCATATGAAATTTATTATGAGAGAAAAACTAAAGAGTTCTATGAATTGAAGTTAGGAAATATGTCCATGGAGGATCTAATTACTAGGTTTATGGAATTGTTGAGATTTGTTCCTTATATAAAATATGAAAATATGAAAGTTAAAATGTTTCTAAACTATTTACCTCAGTCATACAAGGACAAAATAGAGTTTGATAACCCAAAATATTTGAATGAAGTACTGTGAAAATAAAGAATCCATTATGATCAATAGAAACATCGATATGAAAATCCAAAAGCATGGAGAGGAAAGAAGAAAGAGAAGTTAAATCAAAGTAAAAAGGGTTTCAAGTCTTCACCCCATGTACAAGAACATAACTCCTACAGAAACTCACCCCATGTACAAGAAAGCAAATCAGTTAATATGAGATTCAAGAAAACAATTTATAATCTAAGAGAACCCATGAAATGTTGGGGATGTGGTGGACCACATTTGTTGAGAAATTGTCCCTATAGGAACGTTGCAAACAAGACTATTCATAATATACAAGAATATTGAACAATTGGAGTTATTGGAAAATTATTAATAGAAACAATGCAACTTTGGATGGCAGGAAAGTAGATCATCAGTCGACTATTGTGGAGATTTAAGGTAAAATTCCTAACGACAAAGTATCTATTTTAATTGACGCAGGAGCTACTTTAAGTTATGTTACCCCAACTTTAGTAGACTCAAACAAGATGAAGAAAGTAAAGCATACTAAATCTTGGTTAGTACAATTAGAAAAAGGCACAGAAAGAAAGGTAGCATAACTCATTCCTGATTGTGAGTTGAATATAAGTGGTCAGGATACAAAAATAAACTTGAATGTACTACCTTTGGGATCATATGACATACTTATCAAAATGAACTGGTTATAAAAGCATAAAGTTATATTGAACTATTATGAAAAATCATTTGTATACAAAGATGAAAATAAAATATCAAGAACAATACAAGGAATTAGTAAACCCGTTTCTGTTAGAAAAATATCACCAATGTGATTTAACAAGTGCATTAGTAAAGGCAACAAAATATATTATATCCAAGTGAAAAATCCTCTAGAGAAAGAAATCAAACCAAATTTAGAATAATTTCCAGTTCTTCAAGGATTTGAGGATGTATTCATGGAAGAAATATTGGAATTACCTCCAAGGAGAGAAATTTATTTCTCTATTGATCTACTACCTAAATCTGCACGATTTTCGAAGGAACCTTACATGATGAGTGTCTCTAAGTTAACATAATTAAAAATTCAACTACATGAACTGTTAGATAAAGGATACATCAGGCCAAGTGTCTCTCCATGGGGAGCACCAATATTAGTTGTCAAAAATAAATATGAAACAATGAGACTATGTATACTCTATCATCAACTGAATAAAATGACGATTAAAAAAAAAACCTCTACCCATGATTAATGATTTATTTGATCACGTTGGAGGAGTGAAAAATATTCTCTAAACTAGATTTAAGATCTGGTTATCATCAAATCAAAATCAAAGATGAAGAAATAAATAAAATATCTTTTAGGACATGTTATGGACATTATTAATTTGTAGTAATCCCTTTTGGACTTACCAACACACTGTCAACTTTTATGTGTCTAATGAACAATATATTCAGTGAGTACTTGGATAAATTCGTACTCATATTTATTGATGATATATTAATCTATTTAAAGACTGAAGAAGAACATGAACAACACTTTAAAATAGTATTACAGACTCTAAGAGAGCATAAATTATATGCTAAGTTCAATAAATTCAATTTCTATAAAGAAGGATATATTATCTGCGATATGTGATATCAGAACATGGTATTGCTGTAGACCTTGAAAAAATTAAATAAATTATGGAATGGCCTATACATAAGGACATAGAGGACATATGATCATTCATGGGAATCATCGTTTATTAATGGTCATTTATTGAATGATTTTCCAAGATCGCCTATCCTATTACATCTTTGCAGAAAAATGGAACAAAATTTATTTGGTCTCAAAAATGCCATGATAGTTTTGATAAATTAAGGGG
Source organism: Picea glauca (assembly GCA_000966675.3). NCBI lineage: Eukaryota > Viridiplantae > Streptophyta > Pinopsida > Pinales > Pinaceae > Picea > Picea glauca. Next base: position 303,689 of record JZKD02S1822185.1, read on the forward strand.
GTTAGTAACTACAACACCAATCCTTAAAGTGGCTAACCCTTATAAATATTTTACATTTTGTGTAGATGAATGTAAATAAGGATTAGGTGGAGTGTTGTCACAAGACGGACACATAATTTGTTATGAATCTTGAAAATTAAAAGAACATGAAAGAAACTATGTAAATCATGATCTAGAATTAGCAGTTGTAATTCAAGCACTAAAATGTGGTGGCATTATTTAATGGGAATAAATTTCTATTATTAACAGATAATAGTGGTGTGAAACACTTGTTTAGTCAACAGGATCTCAACGCACAATAGCAAAGGTGGTTAGCCTTTCTAAGCGAGTTTGATTTTGAGGTACGACAAATCAAAGGAAAAGAGAATAAATTCACAGATGCACTAGGTCAAAGGACTAATAAATTATATGAAGTTATTATCAGTAAAACATAAAGTGATATTGAGGACATAATCAAATCTGCAAGAAAAAATGATGTACAACACATCAAAACAACAGATTAGTTGCAGAAAATGAAGGGAATTTGTCCAGTACAGATTTCAACATCGACAAGAATGAACTATTAAGGTTCAAGAATAGGTTATATATACCAAAATATACTAATTTGAAGTTGATAATCATGAATTAGTTGCATAAAAATCCTTATTCTCATCATCCATGATACCAAAAAATGATAACAACCCTAAGAAAACAGTTTTATTGGCCTAATATGAAATCTAAAGCAGTTGAATACTTATCTAAATGCTTATATTGTCAACAGATAAAAGTTGAACATCAACATCTAGCATTTCTTTTACAACCTCTACCTATACTAAAATGGAAATGGGAAATTATTTGAATGTACTTCATTATAGGTTTTCCTATAGATCAAAGACAAAATGATTCAATCATAGTAGTAATTGATAAATTGAGTAAGTCATCACACTTCATACATGTGAAATCTACTTACAAATCAATTAACATGACTAATTGTTTTATGAAAGAGATATTTAGACCGCATGGGGTTCCTAAAACGGTGATTTCAGACAAAGATATTAAATTTACCTCAAATTTTTGGAAAGAATTGTTTGCAGGTCTGGAAACTAAGTTGAATTTTAGTACAAGTTACCATCCACAAACAAATGGGAAAAACAAAGTACAAATCAAATCATCGAACACATGTTGCAAATGTACGTAAGAATGAAATCGACTAAGTGGGAAGAGTATCTACACTTATTCGAATTCACATACAATAACGGTTATCAAGCGTCAGCAAAAATGAGTTCCTTTGAAGTTTCATATGGCATAAAATGCACCACTCTGATTAGTTGGGATAAACCAGTTGATAGAATCATGGTTGGACCAGAAATTCTCTAAGAAATGGAACAAGTGGTCAAAAAGGTACAACAAAATCTAAAGGTTGCGCAACATTGACAAAAAATCTATGCATATCTGAAAAGATGAAATAAAAAATTTAACATTGGAGAACATGTATATCTTAAAGTCAAAGAAAGAATGAGCTCACTAAAAATAGGGAAAATTTATATGTTGGCACCAAGGTTTTGTGGTCCATTCGAAGTCTTAACTTGAATTGGACTAGTGGCATACCAACTAGCACTCCCTGCAAATTTAAAAGTTCATAACACTTTTCATGTTTCATTATTAAAAAGATATTTTCATGATCCCACTCACATCATTGATTGGAACATGGTGTCGTTTGAACCAAAAGGTGCATTCCAAGAAGAACTTCTATGCATTCTAGATAGGAAAGAAACAACACTTTGGAAGAAATCCATCACCTAGGTGAAATTGCAATGGAAGCACTTTATCCTCGAGGAGGCTACTTGGGAGCTAGAAGATGAAATGATGAAATATTATCCAACTCTGTTCCAAGAGGTGAATTGAGGGAAAGACTAACACTGAGGACAATGTTATACTTAAGGAGCAGAGGATGTGACATCCTCAAGAATTAAAACAGTTTTATTTTTATTTCCTTGAAAATAAATTTCCATTTATGGAAAGTTATACTGGTTATTATTAAGATATTTAATTATTATATTTGTGATTGTTGAGCAAGAGTTTGACTTGCCAACTATACTCTTTTGATGGAAAAATGTATGAGACAGATATTTTTAATAATTAAATTCTAGAAAAAAGTGGAACAACTAGGTTGAAAGTAGATGACTATGAATCCATGAGTGGGGAACATGTTTGAGTTAACTCAGAGATGATTTTTACAAGTGTCAGAAGTGGAGTTTTGTCACTGACAGCCCCTAAAAATCAGGGATTTGTAAAGTTGTGAATTTACGAGGGAAATGAGTGGAAATAGTCTTATGCAAAGAGAAATTGAATTTATACAACATATGTGGGCCATAGGACACTACTTAGTATGTTGTGGAGAAAGATATTTGTTGTGTGAGAACTTCTCTGTTAGGAAAATGATTATTTTTTGAATTGTACAAAGGTTTTGTGGCTAAGGAGTGGAGCTTAGTTTTCCCTTATGGATTCATGGTTAGGCTAGGTTTATTTGCATCTATTGTTGGGTGGAACGTGGTTGTTCCATTTGTTTCCATCTTGAATGTTACAAATATGTATTTTATTTAACCAAATCTTACTCATGTTGGACTATTGAATTGTATGTTAGCTACATAATCGAATTTATATAGATGCACGTATACTACATAAGTTAAAATAGTTACTTTAATTACTCATGAATCTCATAAATACGAAATTGTGCATTTCATTTATAAATCATGAGAAAGGGAATTGGAATACACTCTGTATAAATCCATGAAATTTGGACTCTAGAAATTTTTGTGCAACTATAGTATAGTACCTAAATACCTTAAAACCATGGAATATTTGGAAATGTATGCATTAAAAGATGAAATGAGTATAGTTTTGGTCCTATAGAAATGAATAAACTTAGTTTTGTTGATTAAAAATGAGTATATAAAGTGGACAATGGGAAAATTATTGTAAAACTACAGAAAAATACAATGATGAGTTAAACTATATACAATTACATTTCCTGGTATTAAGCTACAGAAATTCCACAAGAACAAGATGACCCTGTTCACTTGGCTATATGTCCTTTTATTGTTTCTCGTCTTATCGTTACAAATATATATGTTATATCAAGATATATTTATGGTTTGGCTACAAAATCATATCAATACATAAGTCATTAATTTCATAATTCTAAATCATCTATTTCCACAATTTATTTAATGTACTAGAGTTTTCTAGAATTATGCATTTTAGAATCTGAACCTATAGGAGTGGCACCTTATCAAACGAATCAACAATTAGGTCATGCATGTATATATCATATTTAGTGGAAAATCGATAACGATGAGAAATATGGAAAATTTTTAGAAGTATTCAATATAACAAATTCATGCTATGGTAAAAACAAATTTCATGATCCTTAGGTATATGTTATACATATGTGATATCTGGTAAAGAGGTCATGAATACAAGGGAATATGATATATATATGTGTGTGTGTGTGTGTGTGTGTGTGTGTGTGTGTGTGTGTGTCCATTCTTACAACGAATTAAAATAGCAACCTGCAATGCGGTGAACACGAATCAAGACAAGGTAAGACACAAATTCTTGGAGTCCTAGAGGGTTGAAGTCCCAAAATCCCTATAACCGCTGGATCAAGGAGGAAATTTGACTGAATTCTCGACCTTCCAATTAGGTATAGTGGAAAGAAAGGGTAAGCCACAACACCCTGGAGTCCCAGAGTAATGAAATCACAGAGACCATCGATCCAAGATCCCTTCAAAACTTTTCTCAATCGTTAGATCAAGAAATAGAAGGATGGTGTAAGCACTTCAACATGTATAACTTCGGGGAGTTGAATTACTTTATATTTTTAATATCTCGGAGTGTCGAAGCTCTGAAATCCTAACAACCACTGGATCAAGATGGAACCTCGGGATAATTCTCAACCTTGTGATCAAGTATACTAGAAGGATAGGGTAAGAAACAATATCCCAGAGTCTTGGAGTAATGAAATCACACAAAATATTGATCTAAGATCCATTCAAAACTTGTATCAACCATTAGATCAAGTAATGAAAGGATGGCATAAGAACTTCAATAGGTAAAACTCTGGGAAGTTGAATAAGTTTAGAGTTGTAATATCCCAGAGTCCTAGAGTGTCAAAGCCCAAGAATAAATAAGGATCGTCCATCTCAACACTATATTAAGTTTTAGTTGTTGGATTAAGCAAGTGGAAGGATAGCATAAGGGATACCTTTCAAAGAACAGTAAGAATTCAACATTATTTTTTGATTGCCAGTAAAACTTTGGATATTCTAAAAGGTGTAAAGAACAAAAACACTGAAGAACAAAGAACCAAAATCCTGAGAACTGTATATCAATATCATGTAATATCCTTTTTGGCCATTCGATCCAGAAGTGGGAGGACAGAGTGAGCAAGAATTTTAACCAACAACCATCGATCGCCTTCACTTTATGACCACTTCAAGAGGTCAAACTCTGGGAGAGTTGGAAGATTGAAAAGGGAGAATACCTTAAGGTCGAAGTCTGGAGGACTTGGTTCCAGCGACGGGTCACATGATAAGGTAAAGGAGTTGATTACAGGTGTAAAGTGTCTAGAAGTAAATAAGCATGTGAACATTTGAATAAGGTCCTATGTAAAATACTAAGTAATAAAGAATGGTGCTAAGAGTGGCACTTAAGTGGATAAGCCTATGTTTTTGATGCCACAGTCATTTGGAAAATTTTGGTTGAAGAAAGCGTCTGTGTAGAATTTCATTTCTATAACAGTTTAAAATATTTGTATAATAATTTGACAAGATTGACAAACAACCATTCGATTGCCGCTACAATATCATGTTTGCACATGAAGGGATAAAATACAAAGGATTTGAAGTCATTAAGTTAAATAAACTATTATCAATATTAGTAAAATTTAAAAGAAGAGGTGCAATGGTTCATTGTCAAAAGATGCAATGGTTCAAATTCTTACCTATTTGGAATAATATATAAATAGAAAAGTCTAATGGGAAGGAAGATTATTAATATAGAGGGTTTCCAAGATAAATATAAAGAGAGTAATTTAGTATTAGATGACTTTGTTATTAAGTTTTCTCAAAATAATGACTGTGGTCAATTGTTTTGATAAAAGGTTCTTTAAAATTATTGGATTTGTGTTGACAATGACAATAAGAGTAATCTTTATTACCTTCAATTTTATTTTTTTAGTAATTTGGGTTATTTTGAAATCTATGGGTTGAAGTATATGGAACCAAACCCTCTAGTATGAAGGATGGAGAGTGGGTGTTTTTGGAGAGAAATGAGAAAATCCTTGTCAAGATTTGTTTGGCCAATACAATATTATTGAATGTTTCTAAAGAATTCACCACGTCAAGTTTCTATAAGAAGTTAAAGGATTTGTACCAATCAAAATCATTGCTTAATAGTTTTTTTTGCACAAAAAAATGTTTTCCTTGAGAATGGGTAATGATGATTCTATAGACAATCTTATGAATTCATTTAATACTCTTGTGACTCAATTGATTTCAATTGGAGTAAATATGGATGAGTATCATTATATGACCCTTTTGTGTTCTTTGGTAAATTCAAAGGAAACCTCAGTAATGATCATTAGAAGTTGCTTAGAAGCACTATAAATAAATTGGTTATTTATGGGGTCGTGGTTTATTTATTCTTAAAGGTGTTGAGGCCAAAATATTATGAATCCACCAATGAGGATATGGATATTTTTTTAAGATCTAAGGATAGAGGAAAGAAGAGGGAAAATGATATATCAAAATCCCATGGGAGAACTAAGTCTCCTAGAATGTCCAAAGAAAAATGTTTTAACTGTGGCAAGGTTGAGCATTTCAAAAGAGAAATGATTTTAATAATGAGTCTAAAAAATATTCTCAGGAGGATGGTGGAGATTCCTTTGTTGTAGCAGGAAACCCATGTAGGTTGTAGGTAAGAGTGATATTTCTTTGTTCCAATGTGGGGAACCCATGTAGGCTAGAGTGTTTGGTTGGTAGACTTATGATCTTCCACATGACATCTCATTGGGATTGGTTCTCAGTGTAATATAAATACGATGGTGGGACAATATAAATTGGTGATGAATTTCCTCATAGCATATTTGGTCTTGGTAGAGTTTCCTCAAATTCCCTTATGTAAGAGTGAAAGGGATTAATGGAGTTTCACACATTCTATATTTGACACAAAACCTGCTACTAATAAGAAAACTTAATGATGTGGGTATGTAGAATGTTTCCTCTAATAAAGGGTGTAAGATGGTCCAAGGATCTATGGTACTCAATAAGGGTGTTAATGTATGAACTTTTTTATTATATTGATGAATGTATTATTCTATGTACTAGTTCTTCAATTTATGTAGCAAAGAGATTTATAGAATCTACACTTTCACAATCAAAACCTATATCCATATTTTATGGTTATCCTTTTTGGGTACCTAAAGAGATCTTTCTTCAAAAAACAGGTTTTTGGGTACCTAAATGAGCTCTTTCTTCAAAAATAAAGTTACCGAAAAAATTATAATGCTATTGCACTAGAGATTGGGCCATATAGGTGAGAAGGACCTACATGCCTCGAAAAAAAACATTGTTTATGGATTAAATTATTGTTCTCTTGGATTTGAATTTTGTGAGTATTACATATATGTAAAACATAACTATGTTCAATTTTATTCAATTATCGCAAATCTTCTATGTTGTTGGACTTAATTCATTTTCATATATTATTTCTTGTTAAAACTCCTTCAATTTCTAGGGATTTGTTATTATGTGTCATTCATTGATAATTATTCTAGAAGGACATAGATATATTTTCTCAAAAGTATGTCAATTGGGTTTAGCTCAGGTGGTTGAGAGGAATGATGATTATCCTTCACACCTAGGTTCAATTCCTCAAAGTGATATGTTGAGATCATATTAGCAAGTATATTGTTGTAATGGCTTCAACCTTGAGCCTTTAATATTATATGGTTTACCCTTGGTACCATACTTGAAGTAAGGGGAAGTATGTGTACCATCTTCAAAGTGAGGGGAATTACTTTGGGCTTTGTAACCTGGAGAAAATATTTTCTCAAAAGAACATTTGAGATCTTTAGTCAATTTATGGAGTTTAAATCTGTCTTAAAAATTTAGACAATATTAAAGTGTCGATGACTAATAATGGAGGTGTTAAGTACCTATACCATATCTTCAAATATAATCACCACAAATAATGAATACCTGAATATATATTGTTAAGTTGCAAATACCTGAATACAAAACACACTAGAATAGATCCAAGAAGAATTTGAAAACCACACTTTATTCTATCAAAACCCTTAGGGTAAGGAAACACCATACAATGGATCTTATTATGGAAGGGATCCTCTCATGTTCACTTGCCTCTTCGAGGGGGAAACCTCCTAATTAGCTTCAACTCCAAATACAATATTTCTCTTGATGACCCCTTACATTGCTTGAACACCTTTATATAGTGCTACCATCACCTAAGAACATTCTAGAGGAGGAATCTTCTAGAAGTAGAACCTTATAAGAAGTCCTCTTACATTTATTATATATAACTACCATAGTGGGCCTTATTTAATAATATAGTGGACCTAGTCCACCTTACATTGAAT
>JZKD02S1822185.1:367021-398583 GCA_000966675.3 Picea glauca
CCCCTTTATAAGTTGAGGGGTCTAAGTGGTGTAGTGTTTAGAGCATGCATACATCATTGTTGAAAAAGGAAAACTGACTTTCCCCACATCAAAACCTTACAATGAAAAAATTTTGTTCAAATGCGCGACTGTTAGCATGGACAGGTGCGCGTGCGCGTGCGGATTGTATCAAAAAACCAGAGCGCATGCGTGCGTCTGTGGGGTGCGATACTCGCGCGTTTGAGAAAAATCACCGATTCCCTCGATTTTGCTGTGAATCGACTGAGTAATAGGTCGGCGAGAGCCGGTTTGAATCCCTGCAAGTTAAAAACAACAAAAGGAAAGTGAATTGAACCCGATTGAGAGAGGATTTGATACGTTGACTCCCCAGTGGAGTCGCCAGTATGTTCGCGGTCAATCTGTCACAAGGTGAGAAAAATGGAGACCACTCTGCATGACTTGTTGGGTTCACCAAGGCAGAACATCTGTGGCAGCAAGGGTTAACAAAAAACAGAAAACAAAACAGAATACAATCTATCTAACAACTGAAAGTAAATAACAATTCTAAAATAAACAAAAACATCAAACATGAGACAAGGGAGTCGTCAATGGTTTCAAGGTTTGATCTATTAGCGAAACCAGAGTACACGCTGAAGATAGAGATAGGGGTTCCCTCTCCCTCTAGCGGAAGGTCCTTCGGAGCCCTCAAGATTGTGCTTTCCTTACAAAATGAGTAGAGATGAAATGCATGGTGAAAGAACTCTGAGTTAGGCCGCTCATGGATGGCTTGTCAAAAGACTGAGCTCTGAATCTGGACAGCGTAACTTTGCTGGGAATTCTCTACTGAAACAGTGGTTCTCCATGGCTATTTATATCATTTTCCAGGCAGACACGTAACCAGCTTCCGGTGTAAACACGGACCTGTTTAGGGTTCACTTAAGTCAATAATTCGTCGTATTTGCAGAGCCGACCCTGATCTGAGGGTCAAATCACCTCGGGAGCCGGTCCATAGGCGGTCGGGAGGCCGACTTAAGCAATTAATGCACCGTATTAGCAGATGCGCGGATTTTTGTGTTGACAGGCATGCGTCGGGGCGCGCACGTGCCAAAAACACGTTTTTGTCCCGCGCATATGCGCGCGCACCAAGCTGTTGTGAAGCGCCCTTCAATTTTTGGTTACTTTGTATAGTTTTTTACCCTTCTGGAATGCTGTGAACTTAATTCAGTGCCATGAATGACTTCATTGCTGTGTTGATGATCTGGAGTTCTTGTCGCCATGTGTAGAGGAAATTTCAGTGATAACAATAGGCTATGAAAATTTCAGAAAACTAAACGTCGCACCCTGGTGAAGAATATAGTGTGACAATGTCGCACCTTGGATGTGTAGAAGCTTCGTCGATTCTTGATTTTTTTTTTTCATAAGTTTGAGTGTGACCGTCACACCCTAGCAATGGATATACTATGTCAATTGACCTTCATACCCTAGCAATTGATATACTACATTGTTTCCAATTTATTCACCTTTCGATAGGGATAGGCTGCAACTCTGGTAGAAAATAGGTTTACTCAATAATTAAATCCTCTTTCTCTCTTCCCTGGCTTGTCTGGTTTGTGCCAAGCAACTTGGCTTTGATATCATGTCATGATTTCATGGAAACCTGCACAGGATACCTATCTAAAGCATACACACACAAATATTATCAAGAAAAGGAAGAGAGATACAATATGAAGAATGAGAATCAATGTGTATTATGATCTGATCAATGAGTGACTGATATTCACTCATATAGGCAATGACATCCTATAATTAAGAAAAATGAAGAAATAGTTAGATACAGTGTGATTTTCTTAGGAATTCATGCATAATAGTGATGGTCTAAAAATAGAACTAGTCAATTAACTCCCACTAAACTAGTGTGCCGAAAATAGAAATTTATCCAACAATGCATGTGGTTTAGCAATTACGCCATTATATCTTACTCTAAAAGAATACCATTATTGTAGATATCAATCCATTTCAATACATCCTTACATGACATATCATAAGGGGGGGAATACAATAAATGGATTGTGATTCTACAAGAATTTGATTGAAGTCACTAGTTCTTGCGGAACTAATGTCAAACTTCCCTAGGAAGGATGAGGAAATTTTTCATGATGATTCATTCACGGATGAACACATATTCCTTATATTATATTTGGACCCATGGAAAAACAATATTTTATTCTACCTTCAAACCCTAAAGCCTCCCCAACATATTTCGAGAGACAACCAACGAGGTATACGCCACTAGGCCAAAATATACCTCATTATTGGCAATACATTATATCATCGAGTGGTGGATAATATTTTGCATCTTTGTTTGACTCATGAAGAGGTTGAATCTGTTCTCAATGATTTCCATAGTGGGGCATGTGGTGGTCACTTAGTTGGTCTTGTGACAACCCAAAAAATATTGTGAGCTAGTTATTTTTGGCTGTTAATTTTTAAAGATTGTGTTGAAGTGGTCAAGAAGTGTCACCCTTGCTAGATCTTCGCTTGTAGGATGCGCTAGCACCCTGCCCCTATGCACCTAGGAATTAACGTCAGTCCCTTCACTAAGTGGGGGGTGGATTTCACAAACTATAATCTAGCCTTAGCTAGGGGGCATCATCACATTATTGTGGTCATGGATTATTTCACTAAATGGGCTGAAGCCATGCCTACCATTAAATATGATGGTGAGACTGCAACATTTTTCGTATTCATTCATATTATAGCTTGATTCACAATGCCTAAGGATATTTTCATTGATCATGGAAATCACTTCCGGAATGAAATGAAGACATAGTTAGCATCTAGACTGGGTTTTAAACATGACCATTCATCACCATACTATCCTCGGGAAAATGGAAAAGTAGAGGTCATGAAGAAATATCTCAAGACCACTTTGTAAGAGATAGTCTGGAAGATTAATATAATTGACATGCGATGCTTTACCCTCCACTATGGGCATACGAAACCACGATAAATACTTCCACTAATTTCTCACTGTTTCAATTAGTTCATGGGGTGGAGTCGATTCTTCCTATTGAATGTGAAATATATTCTCTCAAGTTGGAAATATATCTCCTACCTGACATGACTGATCTTGAAGAACGCCTTGTAAACCTAGAGCAGCTCGATGAGCAGTGTCGAGATGCCAATATGACCATTGAGGAAAATAAACGATGTGTTAAGGTCAAATACGATAAGTCTATCGATCCTCGACTGTCTACTAAGGGTGACATGGTCCTTCTCTATGACAATGCTAAGGAACCATTGGGGATAGGAAATTGTAATCCCATGTGGCACGGTCCTTACATCCTACGACATGTCCTTGAAAAAGGAGCCTACAAATTAGAATATTATGAAGGGAATGTGTTAGATGAGCCCAGAAATGGGCTCTATCTTAAACGATATTATGCTTGATCCCTCGAGCTTGAGCATGGACTTTGTATACCATTGTATGTTAGTGTATATATTTAACTTTTCATTTTTTAGTGTCGATGGATTTCTTATTGAGTTTCCCCTTGGTTGGAAGATGTCAACAGAATCATCGGTCTTCTTAGGATTTTTATATGGTGCTAGTTGTCATACTTAGAACATGGCTTCTTATTTTTGGTTATATATTCACTTTATGGACAAACAATGTCCTCAGGTGGAATTTTTCTATTTCCATAAACGAACAATGTGGATGAGTATAACATTGTTATAGAGCTATTGCACGATGCCATTTTACATGGTGTTCAATATTTACAAGTTGGCTTGGATTCCTAGTTATTTGTATGTCAATTGAATGATAATTACTGGGTCATATATCCTACACTACTATGACATTTCCTTTGGGTACAACTTTTAGAATGACATTTTGATTTTATTACTTATAATCATGTACCTAGAAGTTTTAATCACATATCCAATGCATATTCTAATTAAATTTTAGATTTTCATTTGTCACTAACTAAGGAACGGAAAACATACATACATTAATACATCCATTGTAAGATATGCAAGTAAATTCTAAGACCAAAATAGTTTTTTATATATATTTCAAAACAAATATGGTGTCATAGTACAAAATGGGGCTTGTAGCCCTATAATGCATATACGACCGACACATCATATAAACACGACATATATGTCTGAGGTTCTGGGTGCATGTCATGATAACACACTATGGAGTTCTTGAGATGTTGTAAGAACCTCACCCATAGATGGGGTACACCGACCACCTATCACTACATTCCTTTGGTAGATCCTCCAGTTGCACCATAGGAACCCGGTGTGTCAAACGAGACAGGTTTCCCTACACATTTTGGAGTACTCTCTCTGTGTCCTCGCCTACCATATAATATCATCTACCTCTATGTTGATGTTTTGGGTATCCCTATGGTTGTCTTGGACCTACATTTGCATCAAAGAAGTAAAAATTAATACATGATACCATTGAAAAATATTTGCATTTTTGTTTTCCTTTATCAAATTGAAAAAACACAAAAAAATGAAATATATAAAATAAATTATCATTGATATATCCAAAGGAAGATACCAGTGGATATGGAATATCTCAATCCCCTCGATAGTATATCCCCTCATAAGGGTATTCATCGATCACGATGATCTGTCATCACCACCAATGGAAGAACCAATCATTGTAGGGGGATGACACCGTACCACATCCTAGTCGTTGCATCGCATTGGTCCACCATGACATGGATGGATAACATAGATCATGTGGATTAATATCTACTCCTAGTATTAGAGTTGGAACTCTATCAAATAAAAAACTACACAGTATGGATATGAACCCGAAGTTCCTCATCCTATCAATTTTGCAATCCATTAACTGGCTCTTCATATTGGCTACTCATGAGGTGCACCAATTGTAAACCATGGGTCTCAAACACTCCATAGCATAAAACATGAGTAGACTTGACACTTGATGTAGTGATGCTTATATTGATATATTTGTGAGTATTAGGAGGATGATCTTCAGACTCAGGTTCTTAATCGCCCTAATAGGGAGCTAGCTCCCCACTTTCTCTGTACCTGCAATGTAGTAGGTGGTGATGTACTCCTCCATAGTATGCCCACCTCCATATCCTTGAGCTTTCAGATTCACTACCTCACCCCAGAAATACAATATTGTTATGAAGTTGATATCGTCCACTTCAATCCTCAATGGTTGACCATCAAGGTTGAATTCCTCAGTCTCTGGATCCTAATAGTTTATCAGTGTCTGGAGCAACCTTGTTTGGGCTCTCATCCATTTTATGGGCCAAAACTTATAGATCCAACATATCTGCAAATCATTTGGGTCCTTACATATCTTTCTACTACTGTATCAACCTCTTCATGCTCCCTTTCCCTCTATTCAGTCACCATCCTACAAAGGAAACACCAATTTTTGAGTTAATTTCTTCAAAAAAATTGCTCGTAGAGTTGTACGCGGGATACCCTTATGGAAGTTGCGTATAGGGCATCATATCCGTGGGATATACTTATCATGCCTGTGTACATGAGTTCATGTATGCAACCCAATGAACTGCGACCCGCATACACCCTAGTTTCTACATTACGTCCTCTTATACTCAAAATATGGGCACTAAAACTAGAAATTTAACCATTGAAATGAAAGAGGACAACATGGGTACTTACTTGGCCCAGACAGTTTGCAGTTTGGTGGATTCTAGATACTGGAATCGTCGATGTAATATCGTGGGTAAAATGGCCTAAAATGCAATATGTGAGTGAAAAGTGTCAAATTATATGGTAAATGTCATTTTTTTACTATTTGTAAAAAATACTCACCCACTTTCTATAGTTTTTAACCCTATATTTCATATTTTTGAAACCAAGTGAAATAATTGAGCAGTGCAAGTCCTAGTTTGAAGTGGTTTTGTCTAGGGTTTCATGGATTTTCGATACTCTTCAGCCTGTTCATTCCTTCGACGGGTATTTACCATCATTGGCATATAGGGTAGGTTTTCAAACTACTTTTCATTTTTGCATTATCTTGTGACCATGATTCATATTCTCTAGGTACAAACCCATTTGTTAGCAACACAGAACCTTCTTGCTTCCACTAGAATTGTCGTTATTATGTTATTAAGTAGTAGAGACTTACCAAACATGTGTACCCTAGTTAGAACATTTTTTTCATTTGGAGCCCATGCAGAAATTACTCCATAGGTATGGGAGTCTCTTATAGTCTTGATATGACGTTGTGTTTGAACCTCATTGATCTTACTGAATCTAATTCTGACCACTACTTATCAGACTCCCATCGAGTTTGGGTTATCTATTTTTCGACTCCCGAAAAAATGAAAAGATTTTCGAGTGAACTTATCTCTTTAACACTTGTTAAATGTCTTTGAAATGATGTCTATTTTGGTATAAGTTTAACCCTTTTCTAGACCAAATAGACTACTTACGAAAAATGAATACTCTAGTCACCATTGGCTAGAAGAGTTCTCCTGGGTATTATTTTATACTTTTTTGGGCCTATGGGACTAAATCTATGAAAATTAACATTTTTTAGTTAAGGTGTAATTGGATCCCATTATATTTATTTCATTATTGATCCTAATGTTGGATCCTTCTTTCGCATTATAATCCCTTTTCCCCCAACAAATATCAACATTGTCCAAGCAGTGCTTTCTATATATCATTTTAAACTTGACATCCCTTTACCCATAGAGGAAACATCCCCCTAAGTGTCCATGTCCCGCATGCACTTCCCTTAATTGAGCATAGGTGTGTTCCACTACTTGGAACTAGTTTCTTACTCGTGACACTCATTTCCTCTCATGTATCATAGCATTTATTTTCCTATGAAAAAACAAAAAAGATGGGTGAGAAAATAATATTATCTCCTATCGACAACAGTCATGTTTCCATTAAACAAAGCACAAATTCTTGAGTCCATTTCATCCAAGTTTTGGTTTTAGCATGACCTTAGGAAGTTAACCTCATTACTTAGAGTATACTCCTCCGATTGGTTACTCTTCCAATACCTATGGAGAGTTTGTTGATGCCTCCTGTGTCACAAAATTTTGTCAATGATAAGTGATAATTCTATGCTTCATGAGCTATTCATCTGTCTCATGCCCTTGTTCAAAGGAATTCTAAGCCTGTGTCGGCCATTCCTCATAACTCATTGACTTTTCATGTCGTCCATCCCCTTACAAGTAAACCTAAGAATCACATGAAATTGTTTTCCTACCTTTCCCCTTGGGCCTACATTCATGATTGCTAGGTGGAATTGAACCGAACATATGACATCTATCATTGATCACTCACTGGGGGGTTTCCCTTATGTTCAACGAAAACAAATCTATTCACACATTAAGATTCATGTAGTGTCTTGGATTCAATTATCCCTATTAGTGGTTTCCTCTCCTTTATTGAAAGTTTTCATTATTGGTTGAGAGTCAGAGGGTCTATTTCATGTACTACTTTCATCTGATGCACATGAGAGATGCACATGGTCATTGGTTCATGAACATCCTATTCATTCGAGATTTAATAATAATCAAGAAATTTATCTGCACCTCGCGTTGGATGATGAGAGATGTCTTAATGATCTCCTTTCAGCAGGTCTCCTTCCATCGACTTCAGCTCATATATTCTGGAATAGATATCTAGAGTTATATGAGTACCTAGAGGCTTGCAATCATCAATGGAAGTTTCTCCTGCCATCGATAGTTAGGAATACATTAATGTCTCCTAATTGATAGATTCTTCAAGTTTTCTACCTAAACACCCTTATTCACACTTGTGGAATGTACTTGGTGCCTTGACACCTACTTTCATTATTGGTGGGTTCTATCATGTTTTTTAATGATATACCTTAATGAACGATAATAAAATGAAGTCTCATTATGTGTGACTTCAACCTCTTTATCCACTTGATGTAGAATTGCACCTTCGATGGATAGTGTAGAAGATGTCTAGTTCATAGTAATAGATCTCATATATTCTATTTTCTTCCACTGGACCAGTACTTACATGACTTTGGTGATTATGGAAGATCAAATTGTACTTCATTATATACATATATCTTCAGTTGATTTTGAGACTGGAATCCACTGTGTGTTATTCGTGACTATGACGACCTATGGCATGTGTCCACATTGTATTTCATATTCATTTCAATAAACATCTATTTGATATACATCCACTTGGATTTGTAGTGTAATTCGGTTTGGCATCCATGTGTATAGAGTCAAGATGAATTGTAATATTCTCATCAGTAACTAGTTTTTCCAGCTAGGTCCACATTACTCCACTTCTGGGAATTATAATGTGTTTTGGCCATTGCATTTGCTTCTTTGACCTCACACATTAGGGGGAATATGTTATAGCAATATTTTCCACACTCCATGCATCTTTCTTTGATGGACTTCCATTTCCCTCTACAGACTCACATTACCCCATTTTTTCACTCCAGATATAAAAATACATATTTTTGTCCATATACGTGACCTACAGTTACACAACTTTTGTATAAGCAGGTTTCTCCATTACAAACCACATACATTGGGTTTTGTGATAAAAAATAAAAAAATATGTCGGGATTCCATGCCATGTCATGAGATCCATGATCTTTGACCTTCCATATATTGGAAATGCTCCATCCTGACCCTTCAATTCCATTTGAAGGATATAATTTGAGCCATATAAAAGCCTCGAATGCACACATCATTGAGAGCAAAGACACTCTAGATAAATTTCACTTCATATTGAGTCTGCATCCCTTTGTCCTTGAAATTTTGAAATCTTTTTGTTGATCCCCCAAAGCTCTTCCTATATTGATATGGAGAACCTCATTGACTCTTACTACTTGTGAGCTTTCATTTGTGGAGGATTGAAGTGGTGAAGGCCCAACTGGAGGGACTTGGTTTCTCGGTTTCGATATGTGTCATTACAAAAGTTTATCACCTATGTACTTTTGTTGATTACATTAATATAAGTACTCTTTTCTCATCCAATTATATGTTGCAAATATTTACATTACATTCCATGGGAATATTTGTTATACATTTTAATGGATTATGCTACTTTATATGTTAACTTTATATATAATTCATATATGCTTGTATATCTTGATTGTTGAGGACAAGTTATAGGCATCATGATTTTAGTCATGAGCTCAGTTGAGGTCTTCTTTGGATGTATGGATGAGGTAGGATCTTAGCCTTCTCTTGTTAGCATTTCCATTTATCTAGCATACTTGAGTTTAGAGTTGATTTCTGGGTATCGTTCCATCTGTTGTGGTTTACCGCTTGCCATAGATATTTTCATCGTAAAAATACCACCATAGTTTCAAATACCATGTGCACATATCATGTGCTCTTTAACGTTTTCCCTTTTTCTTTAACTCCACTTTCAGTTTTACGTTTTTCTTTAATCCAATTTCACTTTTACCTTTTTATTTACTCCACTTTCATATTTACTCCTCTTTTAAATAAACTCCACTTCCACCTAAATTTTCAACTTTTGTTATTTATTAAAGTCATATTTATATTTAGTCCACTTTCATTTCCACTTTTGCATAAACTCTGTTTCCACTTAACTTTTCCACTTTTGTATTTATTAAAGTGATACCAAGGTCACATTTATATTTATCACTTGCTAACCTTTTACATATATTTGATCACTTACTAACCTTTGACATATATTTCATCACTTACTAACCTTTGAAATCAATGACAATGTATTCAACAATTGGCTGCGTGAGTGGATCTAACCATTGGTGGATGTTGGAAATTGTTTGGGTTTGAAGGGGCATCCAACTTCGACCTGGAAAAAATGATGACAAACAATTGCTACGAAATATCAACTATCGTGTTGATCTGACAGACTCAAGGGTTCATGGTGCTCCATCAACAAATTTCCCTTCAACTACACTCTCAAAATGATAGTGCATGAGAAAGTATTCAAAAGGGTGACTCATGATCCTATCTCAACAAAGTTATGTTCATCATGATCCTATCTCAACAAAATATACAGTAACTAGGGAAAATTGACTCGACCAAATTAGTAATTGAAATTGTCTCATTCTTTCAAAGCACTCAACCAGGTGATCCACTGTATTCTGGTATTCCACTAAGTTCCTATAACTCAGTATTCTTGTATCTTTTATTGCAGCTCCATGTCATACTTAAATATAGTACTTCTTGTCTTCATGTTGAAATCAATGCCAACATGATGTTTCCATCAATCTCCCGCTTTGGCATTGAAGGAAACACATCATAAAGAAAAATGCTCCCCTAACAATGAGTAATTGTTTTACCATTATTCCCCCCCTCCCTTTGAAATCAATGTGAAGGCCTCTAATACCATAATGAGGTTCATCACTAATTGTCTACTACTCAAACTTATTTTGTTTTGAGTGATAATATTTATCATTTGTTTTTTGCTTCCCTTGTCAACAACACTTTATTTTTTGTTTTTTATTTTTTATTTTTTATCAGTGATCCTTTTTCCATCCTCTATTTTTGAAAAATCCCCCTGTCATCATGACCTTTTTTTTATTATAGGGATATTACTCTGAGCATTTTCCTTAGACATTCATATGCTTCTTTAGGTATGGGTTTATCGAATATGTCTACTGTCTCCTCCTTTTAACCAACATAATCCAATCTAACATTTTTCTCACTAACTTTCTCTCTCAAGAAACGATACTTGATGGGCATATGTTTGGTCTTTACATGCATGAAAGGATTATTGGAGATGTTTATGGCACTTGTACTGTCGCAATATATAGGTATTAGTTGATTACATTCAATTTTAATATACTCCAATGTGTGTATCATACATACGATTTGAGTGCAACATTCCACAACTGCAATATATTCGATCTCTATTATAGATAGTGAAATTGATGATTGTTTTCTACTTGACCATGAGACTAGACATTCGTAACATGGATGATTTTAAGGATGGAAATTTATTTTAATATGTAGAAACCTTGGCGAATCTTACTAATCCTTCATATTCCAACTATAAATTTTTGGCGATATTTTTGTAAAAATATTCAAATTTGTAAGGATTTTATATAGTTTGTATAAAATTTTGGTGTTTTTTAAGGTAAAATAATTTTATCCTATAGGATTTGGGTGAATCATTTTTAGAATAGCGAATCGTTTTTTGGGAAAAACCATGGAAAATTATCCCATGAGAAAAATTTATCCCCTAAAATCATCCCACCATCACATTCCCCTAAGAAAAATCCATTTCCACTAGTGCTCTTTTTTTCATCTACACTACCATCCCAATTAACATATGTGTAGGAAATTAGTTCAAATCCTTTATTCATTGGATACCATATGCCAAAATCTTATGTGCCCTTAAGATATCTAAATACTCTCTTGACAACCATCACATGTGAGTCCTTGGGAGATGATTGAAATATTTCCACCATTCTTATTGTCTACATGATATTAGGTCTACATGTAGTCAAATATAGTAGGCTCCCAACCATATATTTGTAGAGAGTTGAATCTATAGAAGGTGACTCATATTCCTTGTTGAGTTTGCAGTTGGTTTTCATTGAAGTACTATCATGTGCACTTTCAACCATTCCAGACTTTTTAAGTATCTCTTTCAGGTATTTGGACTGAGTAATAAACATTCTTTTCAGTGACTGAGTGATTTGAAGTCCAAGGAAGAAAGTTAGATCTCCAATCATAGACAGTGAAAACTCTTTTGGCATTTCTTGAGCAAATTTATCACTTGATTCATCATTGTTATAGACAAATATGATGTCATCCACATAGACCACTCTGACTTAAAAACATTATTTTCAATTATAATATAGAATATATTGTTGTTAGACATGGATCTTTTGAATCCTTGTTGCAACATGTACTTATCTAGTCTTGCATACCATGCTTTGGGTCTTTTTTAAAGGATGTAGATCTCGTTCTTCAATCTATACACTTTTTCTTCTTTTCCTAGTTGTTCATATCCTTCTGTCTGCTCTGTGTAGACCTATTATTTTAGGTCTCCATTAAAAAATACAGACTTTACATCCATATGATAGATTTTAAAATTCTTAAAGCATGAGTATGCTAGAAATAATACGATGGATTCCATTCTTGCAACTAAAGAAAATGTTTCTTCAAAGTCAATTTGTCCTACATTTGCATACCCTTTGCACACCAATATTGCTTTATTTATTATAACTTGACCATCGTCCTTAAATTTATTTTTAAAAATCCACTTGGTCCCTACCACATTTATATTTTTTGGTCTCGAGACAAGTTCTGAGGTCTAGTTTTTCTCTATTTGATCCAACTCTTCATTCATGGATTTGATACACTCTTCATATTAACTATCCTTTGCAAATGTTTTGGGTTCTATTAAGGATAGTAAGGTTTGTTATGATTTATACATTAGTTTTATTCTTGTTTCAACTCCAACACTTTTATTACCAAGCATTAGACTTCCCAAATGATCTCTTTGTACTCTCGTTGATGGTGCTTTTGTATCTTTTCTTGGTGACTCTTGTTCTATGTTTTGTTTCAATTCTTATTCTTCCTTTTATTCTTCATGTTCTGAGTCTTCCTCTTGTATAATTATACTTTCTTCTTCATCATCATCTCTTATTCTTTCATTAATTTGTGGATTAACTTGAGATTCGATCCCTTTTGTTTTTAGATAATCCACTTTTACATTTACACTTTCCACAATCTTGTGTAGCCTTAGGTTATAACATCTATAGGAATTTTTGGTGGATGAGTAACCAAGAAATATTCCTTCATCAGTTTTGGAATCAAAGTTTCCTAGGTTATCATCATCTCTCTTTATGTAGCATTTTCTCCCATAAACTTTGAAGTGCTTAATTGATGTTGGCCTTCCATACCATAATTCATATGGTGTTTTGTCATAGTTAACTCTAAGTTGTCATATTTTAAGTATGTATACAACTATATACATCGCTTCTCTCCAATATATATCTGGTAGCTTGGCTTCATTTAGCATAGTTCTGGCTACCTCTTGAACAATTATATTTTTCCTTTTACCAACTTCATTTTGTTGAGGATCCCTTGGAGAAGAAACGTGTCTTTTGATTCCATGAGTTTCACATAACTCATTGAATTTGTTGGAAGTAAATTGTGTTGGATTCCTCAGAGGGGGGGTGAATCAGTAATAGAGAAATTAAATCCTTTTTCGCATAAAATTCAAGTGCTATATCAATGTATCATTATCATCCAATAGTTTTAGATTAAATAAACAATCAACAAGTGATAAATCATACACATACATAGTACACCATGGTTTTACGTGGAAACCCAAAATGGGAGAAAACCATAGAATGATTTTCCTTATATGTCTTTAATAATTACATTCATTGGAAGTGCCAGCTTCCTTAATTTTTCATCTGAAACTAAAAGGAGGATCCAACCCCCTATTTTCTTAGGCTACAACCTAAGGGAAGATCCAACTCCCCAATTCTCTGGATACAACTAGAAGGAGGCTCCAACACCCTATTTTCTTAGGCTAAAACCTGAAGGAAGATCCAACTCCCCAATTCTCTAGCTAAAACTAGAAGGAGGCTACAACCCCCTGTGTTTTATGGCTACAACCGTAAGGTGGCTACAACCACCTATCCTTGCCCCTTCCAACCACCCTGACGTAGAAGTAGAATGATAGAATCATTGTCACACTATTACTGTGAGATATACTATTGTAAACCTGTACCAATCAACCTGTAATCAACCTATAACAACTTGTACCAATAACCCATGCCAATATGTACCATACATTAAATTGTACCTCAACTTGTATGATAAACAAATGCATCAACCATGCACTAAACATGTACAAATAACTTCTCACAATAACGTGTCCAAACAACCTGTAATCTACTTGTACCATAAACAAGTGCATCAATCATGCACCAACTTGTACTATCAATGAGTGCATCAAACATTCACCAAATATGTACCAATCATGCATCAAAATACACATAAAATATGACTCATCAACATGTACCAACATCATCAACTATACACCTCATGTATGTGCCAACTCATCAACTACTTGTATCAACCATGTACCCAACATGTACCTCAACCAAAATCCATCATCAATTTCATCCTCCAAATCTGATTTGTAACTCTATAATAGACCCGTTGTATATGATCACAAACCTGGAAACCTTCCTTAACTTTAACAACAAGAGACTAGAATTTTCATCCAACTTTACTTTAGTCTCACATGACTAATTTGGGATTAGTCAACAACACTAACTTGAAATAATCATAACTATGTATATGTAATTAATAAAGATCTCAAATAGTACACAATGTTCTTCATTGTCTTTCATGCAATTCCTCCAAGTTGCACTACTTGGAACCTCTCAGAAAATGAGTTATACAAAAAATGGCATACCTTGTGGAATTATGGCTTATTCTAGAGAGAGAATGTGTAGAGCGAGCCCCGAAAGGAATATTTGTTGTATGGATTGTTGAAACAAAGCTTAAATTTTTCGTCCCTAAGGTCTGGATTTTTATTTTTAAGGTTTTGGCTTTTCTCAAAGAAAAATTTCATCATTTCTGAAATTTGTGATACCTTTTTATTTACTTTTGAATAAAGAACGGATAAAAGTTTACAAAAATATAAATTTTCCAACACTCTTCGAAAAATTATTAAAAGGATTATAATTTTAAATTTGTGAGTTTTTCATTCAAGTGTTAAGGAAATCGGGATTCGGGGTTTGCCGTAAATAAATTTTTAATGCAAATCAAATTGCGAAACCCCGATCCACGATATCCCAATACTTTAAGACTTAATTAAAACACAAATTACATCATTTTCATTTTAAAGAGTTTAAAAAATTAAGTTAATCACATCGCGATATCGGGATTCACGGATTCAAAAAGATCATATATCTTGTCATCGTGTTTCCCGATTTCCCGATTTATAAAACCCCGATCCATAGTTTACGTTAAGTTAACTAATCCTGTTTAGCCTAAATCATGATTAAAATAAATGAGCCATTGTAATTTCGTGATTTCGGAATTCACGGTTCTATGAGAAGAGTGTTTCTTGTCATCATATTTCCTGAAATCCCGATCACCAAAATCCCGACTCATAATTCACAATTAAAATAAACTATATTTATTTTGTCTTTAATCTTGATTACTGAGTTGATTAAGATAAGTTAAATCATATTTAAAAGAAACAGGCCATCGCCATTTCACAATATCAGGATTCACAATTCCATGAGAGCACGACTCATGTCATCAGATTTCTCGAAATCCCAATGTCCGGAATTCCGATTAACGAAATCCCCATAAGGTTTAATCTCGATTAATTAACATGAAAAAAACGTTTAATTTTTAATTAATACATCGCGATTTCGCGATTTTGGCGATCGGGTTTACTTCGATGACATATCTTTCAACATCAAGAGTGTCGAAACCCCAAAAAGTCATGTTTTCAGACTTAACTCATAATTAACACTAATAAATCATCTTTCTAAACAGGTTTAAAGTTAATCTTTCTTTGAATGATTCATTAACGCGTCATTGTCTGATTAAGTAAGTTTCTATTATATTTGAAAACACCGAGAAAGCCTAAGTACAAACATTAAATGCATATCTTCGAAAATATCTTTTCATTAAGATCTTTAACTTTGTAACAGAGGTACAAATGTCAATATTTTTATGATATATTCAAGGTAAACGTTCGAAACGTCTGTATTTTCATTCTAAAGTTGAGCTTATTCACCCACTTTCTATGACAGGTTTTCAAGACAAACGCAGAGCTATGGCGCCTAAAGAAGCACCGAAGAAAAATGAAGAAGCACAGGAAGGTGATATTATCTCAGATACCACTCCACATGCCATACATTTCGTCAAATCATGGATTGGAATTACCAAATTGCTGGAGGAAGAGCTAAAGTATGCATACCCTGATTCGGAAAATCACCTCCGAGACATTGCTGAGACTGAGCTTCATAAGGTTGTTGCACGTCTGAGGTTGGTGACACATACCGATATGATCGACTGGGCTCTGGATAGGGTAGATATCCCAACAAGAAGCATTCTGAACGAGCAAGGAGTTATCGTTAGCTCATTCAAGCCTGAGCACATTCAAGTAATGTATAAACTCTCGCCGAATTATAGACACACTTTTAATGCTGAATTTGTAGCCGAGTTTCAAAGAAAGGAATGTGTTGAAGGAGGCCAGACTTATGCCGACATGATTAGAGGATGGGCGAGGTCCGAAGAAAAGTTTAGGGCTGATGCTCATGGGATTTATGCTTCGGCCTCATTAAACAAATATATGGTTTACGTAGCCATGATGTTATGCAGACTTTTCAGGAGAAAAGATCCCTGTCACTTTCATGCAGACTGGGTACCCTTCTTAGAGGAAGTTTCAGAAGGACGTAGTTTTAACTGGCATAAAATTTTGTTAGATAACTTAATGCAAGAGGTTGTAAATTATAAAGAAGCTAAGTCCAAGGGACAGCCAATGTCTTTTTATATGTCTGCGTATATAATAGATGGCATTTGTTTTATGACTCCTTTCCCATTAATGAATTGGAGTTGGAGTACTTCTTTCCCAGAGCCTTTGCATATATACCACTCAGCTCTCTGGGAAGAAAATGCAAAAGATGTTTTTTATGATATCTGTCATTATGTCATCATTCCTCTGCACAAAATATTTTTTGGATGCGAACCCCTTCGCATTTCTGATGCAGTCATAGAAAACCTCAAATCGGTTGCCGACAGGTTTATTGAAGAAAATTTTTCCTATGTTAGGGTTTATGGCTGTTCCATTCTACCTCACACACTCCCAAAATTTTTACCAGACAGATTATTATGCAGAGAAGTAGCTCATCAGTTAGCCAAGGGTGGTATTGGGTTAGAATTAAAAGCCCTTCAGAAAAAAGCATGGCCATCTTTCCCTGTTCATATCGGGAAATTTACTTTATCAAACTTAGGTCATTCTAAGGTGGAAGCCGAGGCATTGGAGGAAGTGAATTTAGTAGACATCGAGCATAGAAAACATGACCCTTACCAAATAATTAGTCGACATTACATACATTGTAATTTAAAAGCATATGAACATGAAGTTTCTGTTTACGATGATATTTTCAAAGATGTTAAATCTTATGAGGAAGTGTAGAATAGAGTAGAAGCCTTGTCACCTGATTCATAGGCTGGGTTTTCATCTTTTCAAAGCCATAGGCGAAGCTGCCTACTGAAAATTTTACAAGGTGAAATATCGACTTCATTGCCAGAACATGAAGAAACCCCTCCAGGGTTCGAAAATGATACTCAGGATAAATCAAATGACAAAAATAAGTTGAAGGATTCTGAAATACCTCCTCAAAACACAGAGGGTTCTCAGATAAAAGAACCAGGGATAGAGAAAGGAAAAGGATTGGAAACAAGTCCAATAATTCTTGATGATATTCCATAAAAGATTGGAGGAACTGCTTCAAAAGAACTCGGTAGCCCCATTACATATTTAACTCCACTACAGTCTACTTTTGGAACTCCTCATGAAGGATGTTTGTATGTCAGTGACCTAGAGACGATTTCAAGAGATGAAATCCCCTCGTCAGATTATTTTTTCAGCAAAAAGAGAAGAGTTGTCTTAAAACAGGAAATTCATCCTGTAGAAGAAAGATCGATTAAGAAGAATAGAATTATCATAGATGGGAAGAAACTTAAGGAAGGAGAGTTCGCTATAGAGTTAGCAGGAACAATGGGTACTATAGCATCAACTAATATATATTTTGTAGGAAACCTAACAACTATGCTTGAACAGAAGGACCAAGAAATAACCCAGTTGCAAGACAGACTAAAGGAAAATGAAAGAAATATTGGTTGGGGAATACAGAAGGGTCTAGAACAAGATAGACTCAAAGATATGTAAGAAATCCAAAAATTAAATAAAAATTTAGATGAGGAAAAACATCTAATACAGGTCACACATGAACAAGTTCAAAAGCTAAGTGAAGAAAATAAACAGTTGCATGATAAGATTAATTTTATTACTAACCAGGTAGTTGAACTTGGACATTTCAGGACACAGGCATCGGAAATATATGCAAGAATAGAGGAAGAACAACAAAAAGTATTATGGAATCTGGAAATAATTTGGAATTATTTTCAGGAATCAAATAAGTCCATGGAAAATGTGTTCCAGAAAGAAAGAGAAGCAAAGGCAGCAAGGACTACTTTTCAGAAAGCAGTGGCTTCCTCATTAAAAGAATAAATTGGAAAAAATAAAAAATTATCTATTTCTAAATAGGTAAAAGGGGATATAATGATAAAAGTCTGGGAATCAAAATTGGCTGAATATAAAAGAATAACAAAAGAAGTTAACGAATATTTCCAAGGAATCTTCGATCTCGTTGAAAAAGATTCTTTGAATATCGGAACAGAGGGTTGTTCTGGGTTGTTAGGTGAAATCAATATAGGCAAGAATCAACTGAGGTTTAGAGAAGAGCTCGAGGAAAAGAAAGAAGAAATTTTGAACATCAAATTGATCAACATCACAGAGATTAAAAAGTGGATGGTGACTTCGAGTTTAAAGTTGAAAGCAGTTAGATTCACAGAAAGTATGATAAAAAATTGGTTTCCCGAATTACAGAGGAGATTTTTCTCATTTGAAGCAAATGAGATACCCGAGGCTCCCAGGATCTTAGTAAATTTTTTGGGAAAATGTGTTCAGTGCGTTGAAATAGAGAAAGAAAGTTCATCAACGCAAACTTAAAACTTTTTTAAATGTTTTTATTAGAATTTTAAAAGAAAATTGTAAACGGTTGACATTATTTTATGTAACCATAATATTACGGAGTTGGTTAGTTACCAACGTGAAAGTTTGAATAAAAGGTATAAATATAATTTCAAAAGGCTGAGAAAAGGCTTCAGAAATTTTGGAGATAGCCATTTTTTGTAATTTCAGTTTTGAAGTTCATCAGAATATAAATCGCAAACGAGATTCCGGATCCTGCGACTTTGTAACTATGTGTCTTCCCCTGTTTATCATGCATTGTTAAATGTTGCTTTTTTAAAAAAAATTCTAACACGTAATCGATTTGAATTTATATACATCGTTGTTTATTATTTCAGATTGGTTTGGATGTTGAACGTTTTACAGTTTTTCCTCTGAAATTGCTTTAGTAATTTTAAGACCTGTAAAACCTTTTGTTCCTTAATATTTAACTCTGTTAGAAACCTTGTTTTTATTTATCATCGTCAATAGAAATATAAGATTCTTTCTTGATAAAAGCCTTATATTTCTCTGTATTGTGTTTTGTTGTTTACAATTTCAAAATTGTTACAAAACCAGGAAACGACCTTGAATGTGTTTTTACATTATTGTTTTAGATTTTAAAATTGTTTTCCTTAATCTAATTTCTGGAAATCTGAAGTAACCAATTGATTAAAAACCCATTTATAAACCTTTTAATTATTTTCATCCATGATTGTCCCTAATAACAGACAACCTAACGTATAACCGGGCCTTCAGGATCAAATCAACATTTCCCTAAGTTTATTTAATACTATTTTACAAACAACGACCAATAGGGATGAGTTAGAATGATCATGGGCTGATATTGAGCGAGACATAAGCATCCAAGAGCAATAAGAAGCAATACAGAGACAATTGAGAAATTGAATCTGCTCTGATCTTTCTTTGATTCCTTATTTCCAAATATTTTCATTAAAATCATTTACGGATGCCTTGACGGTATGTTTTATAGCCTTAAAACATAAACTCTGGAACAACATGGATCATAAAATGGTAAACAAAATCCTACATATTATACTATAACCAATACATTTGGTCTTGCTAAATTTGGAGTTGTTATGAAGAAGTTATGATGTTTTTACCTGAAAAACTTGTTTTAGACTAGTTTTAGGACTAGCCACAAACCCTATTTTGCACAGAGTGTAACTCTAAAAATAAAATGACCCACAGGCTTAAATTTGTATCATAGCTACTTGATATGTTTCCTCAATGTCCTCCCAATTTCATGGTATGAATCATTCTAGAAAAAAATTTATTTCAAAAATGATTAAATGACCTGTAAATAACATACCTTAGAAAGCATCATCAAAAGAATTATCCTCCCTTGAATTTTGGCCTTCTTTACTTCACCTTCCCTCTTAAATTCGCCTTAGATATCCTTTGGTTACCTCAGTCACTTGTAGATATTCAATATTCTCAAGTGTGTTTAAAATCAGAGAGCCTTTCCTCTTATTTATACTTTCATGTAACTTCCTTAAGGGGTTACCTTTTAACCATCTTAACCCAATTTCCTTATTTTAGCTTTAACCCACTTCTAACCACTTGTCCACTTAGTAATTTATCCATTAATTGTATTACTTAAATAATTTCTTTTGTATACACTTTGAATTATAGTACACTCATCACATCACTTTATTATTTAAATTATCTTCTAACCATCTTAACCCACTTTCCTTATTTTAGGGCTAGCCCACTTCTAACCACTTCTCCACTTAGTAATTTCTCCATTAATTTTATTATTTAAATAATTTATTTTGTATCCAATTTCACTTATAGTACATGTTATCACACAATTTGCAGTTAGGATAAAATATAGATGTAAAGAGACAAATTGGCGTAACTGAACCAATCCCACCCAATGTCACCTCGATAGGAAGGTTATTTTTGTTTAGGGAGGTAATGCCCAGGGGAGACGTCCCCGATGACTTGGGGTTTTGAGAAGGAAAAGGATTTAAGTATAAAAGATAAATTTCCCCCTCACAATTCAAGCAGATAGTCCGGCTAACCAACCAATAAAGAGAAGTGTAACCAAAAAAGGAGATGTACCTACTCAAGATAAAGAAACAAGATATATATATATATATATATGAAATCTTACTCGCTTGGTTAGTACTTCATATAATCAATGATTATCTGATATATAAGCAATTGAAAAATAAATATTGACAAAGTCAATGTTTATATGATAGCAACGATGTACAATATCACTTCTTCAATAAATGCTAAAGGAACGTGGCATTCAATATAACAATCAACACTTCATTTAGATAATGCCTTAAACAACCATTCAATTGATAACAAGTAAAACTGTAGCTGCACAATGATATTAATAGAAAAAATATGATGGCAACAATTAGTTAGTAGGGTTAGTCTTAGGCTAGGATTATAATAGTTAGTGTTTGTTTAAAGTATTTGAAGTTTTTTTTATCAAAGTACTCACACGCTAGGCCTTAGATCAAGGCGTTCCTAGGGTAAATGGAGTCAAAAGGAGGACGCAAGTTTAAGGATCAAAAGATAATAGTAGACTAACGACGAGAGGGTTAAAACTTGAGGTGTTTCTATGGCAAGGCCTCAAGGATGAAACCGTAGGGGAGAGATGCTCACTTTGGTGTAGGGTAACTAGGCCTCAGTGCTCTCTCCTCCTTCTTTAGCTCAATGGGAAAATGTCTAGCTCAAAACATTCCATAAGAATAATAGAAGAAGGTTTCCAAGCAACATGTTGCTAAGGAAAGGCTCCACTAAGAAAACCCTAGGGAAAATCGGGTCACCAAGGTGTAGGGGAACTAGGCCTTGATGTGTTTTTTCCTTCTTAGCTTCAATAAGGTAAAAACGAATAGTATAGGAGAAGATAGATTTGAGTGTTTCTATGGAAAGGCTCAATCCTCTTCAACAAGGGCTAGAAAGAGTAGAGTGTTGCTAAGGCAAGGCTCTATCTCACTTCAGAAAATAAAATAGCAAAAAATATTGATAGGGACATGAGACAATGATCTTCAATGTGTTCTTGTCCCCTAGGGTTTAAATCAACAAATTATAACCATAAATGCAAGAGAAAAAATACTACAACAATTCAATTAAAAAGTTTACTAGCAACATGACACCGAAACCATTTGTTGGTTATTGTTTCCCTTCTCGAGTTGTCTAATTTATTGACCCAGGGTTCATGTCATTCTGGGTTCCAACAAAACCTCTAAAACTATTATCCCTCCTGGTAATCCAGAAGGTAACACAACACCCAGAAGGTACTGCGCAGTCTCACCCGAGATAACTTTAAATGGGTGATTGTACGACTCAAGTGTTTATAGCCTAGTACATAGTAGGGGATAGGGGTTTCTTGATTAAAGCCAAGTACCGTGACCTATAAGGTAAACTACTTATCCCTTGAAGTCGCATACATATATTTCATAGTTTAATTCCAGTAGAGTATAAACAAATCCATAACAATGTGCTAACTAATTCATCAAGCTTAACCATTAATTGCTGAAAGAAAGAAGAGACATGCATACATTCAACATATTACATGAGTATTTCCATGGTTCACCCCCTCCTAGGATATGTCCACAAAAATTTGGCTCTTGGCTCTTTTATTATGGAAGTTATGCATTCCTAGTGCAATGCGCTTACAATTCTCCATAAAACTGGGTAAGATCTATGTGAGGCAAACTAGATCACACCAGGATCTACAGCCTGCAATGTAATCCTCAGATCTACTTTCCCTCGTATATTATTTTCTCAAAAACTTACAAAATCAGTTCATACAGCTAAAAACATTACATATCGCCTACACTCTTGCATGGTTATAGTCTCCAAAACTTAACTCCAAATCCTAACCATCAACAACAACAATAACACTCACAAAAACCCACCTTATATGATACTTTCGTATATATATTTATACATTTTGAGCTCTTCATCCTTTTAAAAAATATTACCAAAAACCTAAACCTTCTTATGTTAGGTCTTTATCCCATGCATGTGATGTTCTTCCTGCAGTTGTCTCTTTCCTTTGTGCATTCTTTATTGCATGCGCATGTGTTGTTCTTTTGCCAATTGTTACTTCAGTTTTCTTCACGCTTTCTTTCCCATGATCGTTCTTCTTTCCCCTTCAGACTGGTGCCAATAAGGACACAATTTGAAGGATCAAAAGATAATATTAGGACTAAGGATGATAGGTTTAAGCCTTGATGTGTCTCTATGGCAATGCCTTACAGATGAAACCCTAGGGGAGACAGGCTCACTTTGGTGTAGGGGAACTAGGCCTCAGTGCTCTCTCCTCCTTCCTTAGCTCAATGAAAAAACAACTAGCTCAAAATATTGCATAAGACTAAGACAAGAAGGTTTGCAAGCAACGTGTTGCTAAGGCAAGGTTTCAATAAGAAAACCCTAGGGAAAATCAGCTCACCAAGGTGTAGGGGAACTAGGCCTTGATGCGTTTTCTCCTTCTTAGCTTCAATAAGGTAAAAATGACTAGCATAGGAGAATATATATTTGAGTGTTTCTATGGCAAGGCTCGATACTCTTCAACAAGGGCTAGAAAGAGTAGAGTGTTGCTAAGGAAAGGCTCTATCTCACTTTAGCAAATAAAATGGAAAAACATCTTGATAGGGACATGAGACAATGACTTTCAATGTGTGATTGACCCCTAGGGCTTAAATGATCAAATTATAACCATAAATGCAAAATAAACAATACTACAACCATTTAATTAATACATTTTGAATAAATTTACTTGAATTCAATCAAGAAATCAAGTAGCAAACCCTAGTCGTAACACCTTTCACCAAGATAAATGCCAAAAATGCCAATAAAACACTTCCTTCAACAAGTGCGCCTCACAATTTCAGCCAAGAACTCCAAGTGTAGCGCAAATTTTAGACCTCAATAATGAGTGAGTGAAAGATGATGAAAAAATGAAGGTTAAAACCCTTAATTTATACAGTACCATGACCTAATTTCACTTTTAGGTCATAAAAATGTTGAAAAGGAAAAAATACTAAAATCATATTGTTTTACATTAAATGCTTAAAATTAAACTCTATTCAAGCAATAGAGAGATTTCATGCCCCTTTTAGGGTGATTTTATCCCTTTCTAGGGAAAATGCAGCATCCTAGAGAAAAACATTAGCCCTCCTTGGGCTTCGCCAACCTTCCACACATGCCAAAACTGCCCCAGTTGTCTCCCAAAATGTCAATGCTACTAGGTGACATCATGATCATGAAGGGTGACACCCTAGGCCTTCCAAGGCTAAAGTTTCACTGAAAAGGGCACAACCCCCCTAGGTCAAGCTCTACCTGGGTGTCTCTGCAAGATGTCCTCCTTCTCTCCCGTGCAAACCCCTCTATCTTGTATCTCCCCCTGTTGGGGTCTCAACATCCATATATTGGGCTCTTCATCCCCATGGAAGTCCAAACTGATCATATCCCCATGTGTACCCATCCAACATGGTACGTGTCCATCGGGCATGATCCTTCACATCAAAAGATACACCCTCCATGTCCTCATAAGTCACAGGGATCATAGCAATTTCAATCACATATCATCATCAATATTATTAAACATGTTCATAAAACACTGATTACCCTAGTTAAAATCTCAAAGACATTATACAAGCCTACAATACAAGTTTGGGGAAAGTGACAGGGCGTCCTATTGGGCTAGTGTTCACTGGAAAAGGAAAGTTCCTAGAAAATAATTCATCCAAGCCATGTAAGTGGTGTGATGTGGATAAGGGATGTCCTGGCAATGGGTGTAGTGAAAGCAAGGGAGTGCAAGGTTTTACCTATGGGTGCCTTTGTAGAAGGTGAGTTGCACTTGTCCTGGATGCAATTTTTTCCAAGCCCATTCATGCCTTTTATTATTTTATTCTTCTTTCTTTTTCTTCAAGAAGCTAATTAAGGGACACTAGCCTAGAGTGGTGACCAATGGTGTCAATATTACCCACAAGTACTTTCACATAAATGGGAAGGTTGTCTCGTGATGAGACCCCCTTTCTGTTGGGCATGCAACCAAGAGTCACTATGCTTCCATGGTAACCAGATGATGGTAGTGTCATACTATTAGGTACCGATGGACCTAATACATTGGATCGTGATGAGACCCCCTATCCTCTGACTAGGTCTTATTTTTTATTATTTTTTATGGGTCCCTCTTGTTTCTTGTTGAGAAGCCTTTTACTGCTTTCTCAGGGATCCATGGGTGAAGAATCTCGAGGTTCTATTTTTAGGCTTTTATCTTTTTCCAACTTGATTTTAGCTTATGGAAATTTAGCCCCTTCTTCGCATGAGGTAAGGTGCAACCCAAAAATGAATGGCCAACCCAGTGCCTGGAAAAGTATAATAAGATAGATGAGCAAGATGTAAGATGAAAAAGAGGTACTATGATGGGAGTAGACAATGACTCTTCAATAATCCCACCAGTGGAAAACCAAAACCTACGGACACAGGCTTATTAGGGCATCCTTCCATTCCCCCCAAGTATGGTCAAGTGGAAAATCATAATATCCAAGAATTCGTTAGAAACAAAAGGAATTAAATGAACATATTCAAAGGTTTTGAGGATCAGAGTGACACATACCATGATACCCTAACTCATTACCTCATGGAGAAAGAACCATTTCTAACACAAGACCAAGCCAATGGTGATGGATGCTACTTCTGCTACTGGAAAGGTAGAGGCGCTGAAAGGGAGAAAATATGGGCCCTCCAGGGCCATGCTAAAATTAGATCCAGATCTCGGTACTCGACGTCTAGGACCTGTGGGCATCGAGACATGATCTCCTAGCTATCCCTAAAAGTGGGGGATGACATATGGCTTCAACTCGGGGACATGTTCTCACTGTAGAGCACATGAGAACCTCAACATATTTGGTATAACCTATTTACCTTCTTGATCTCATTAACAATTATTAGTAACTGATTGGGGTGGTGATACCACCCCAACATAAATATATATATATATAATACTAAAATGAAACAATCATAAGTGTGAATGTGAAAGAAAACTATTCTATCATGCAATACAAATTGTATAGTACAGTGAATGCAAAAATTCCTACCTACTTACCTGTACTTACCTTTTGGTTGGATGTTAGGTGTAGTCAAACGACCAATGAAACAAATCTAGCAATGCCTCACAATACCTGCCTTTGTGCTTCATCATAGACCAAAACAATGATAAATCAAGCACCAAAATAACATGCGTTAGAACATATATCATATCATTGGAAGTCACAAAGTCTAAGTCATGGAGGCAGGTGGGAGGGATAAAATCTTTCCAAGTCCATATTTGAGGAAAGTAATCAATCCACTTCAATAAGGGGTCATGAAAATTCCAAGGTTCAGAACACTAACTCAAAAGGTCGACAAACTGGCTACCTAGGACATCCTCATACTCTAAAGCTTGGGAAGGGATTGACAAAGATCTAACAGACGACTGGAAAAATCTCAAGGGAAATTTGAGAAACTGAGATGATAGACTTAAACTTGTAGTATTCAACCAACCCTCATACTCTAGGGTTTTCCTCAGAGGAAACTCAATACAACAAGGTTAAGTAATAAGAGGTGGATGGAGAAATATGTCATGAGAATCCTTCTTTGGGCAAACATTATTCTCAATCCTATCAAAATATGAGCACAATGGTGGTTGATAATCATCTCCATAGGATGAATCCAATTTCTTGGAGGATTATTGATCATAACCCTCAAGGTAAGACCAAATATCATCAGGAAAATATGGTACTAGGTCAACCTTGGGTGCTTGGGGAGCATCGGTAAAAATCTCATTTCCTTGTTACCGCTAGTCAAGAATAACATGTTGTGATAAATGTAAAGGCAACAGTTGGAAATTACTTTTGATTTCATAGATGGGATCCAAATCATAACCAACTACATCCCACCTATGTCTCCCCACATGTATGAACTCATAAATTTGATCAACTATGTCACTATCTTTATCATAAAATGCAAGATTCAAGGACTCATTTATCTCCTCCTTATATCCCCCATCATAAAGTAGAGCATCACAAAAACCTTTGGGAGAAGGGTAACTTATTGTTTCTTCTTGTACAGGATCTTTGAGGAGTTGGGTGTCTTCAACATGCATCATTGTTTTATCCTCATGAATTTCCCCCTCGTCTTGAATTGTACAACAAGAAATATCCACTTCTTTCAAGGTTTCCATTTCTCCTTCATTTTTTGAATAATGGAAAAAGGTGTCATCGAAATCCTGAAAAGGAAAACAACTAAACTCGTCATCCTTTTGTTGTGCAGGAGGGAAAGGTTCATGGACTGCTTCATCAGAGGGAGGAGCGCAGGTTGACACTTCATGTTTTGGTTTAGGTTCCAGCTCCTCAACTGTGACTTCTTTCCGTTGATCGACAAATTATGCCCTTATTTCCTGTGAATTTTCATTAAAGACCTCAAGGGAAAATAATATTTCCAAACTAAAGTCATTTGCGGTAGAATAAATTCCTTCCTTGAACAAGGAGATATTTTCCTCAATTTATATAGCCATGTTATATGCTTCTTTGAGTGTTTTCGAATTCTTTTTGCTGAGGAGAAAGATTAAATGTCCTAGAAATGCATTGGTATAGAGATACATGAGGTACTTGTATTCAAGGTAATGGCCTCTAGGAATATGTAAAGTAACATCTGAAACCTAACATTGAAGGACCTGACAATCTCATCCTATGTTTGTGTTATGCATTTGAGGCCCTTAAGTGGTAATTGGATATCTTCCAATTTTATGCCCCAACTCATGAGAAAGGTTTCTTCTAACTGGTCCATAGATGTAATGCTAGCAGCTAGAATATTATCATACCATCTTCTAGCATTCCCATGTAGAGTGGTAGAGAAGATCTTCATTACCAAGTCTTCAACATCATCACTGATAGGGTGGAGCAGAAAGAGAGCCCAAAAATTACTCATGTGATAGTGGGGTCTTTCTCCATCCCTACCAGTAAATCTAGGGAACCATTTTTCATACTTTGGGGGCATTTGTCTAGGGTATCCCGGGATGTCACTCATGTCTAGGGGTTTGAAATTTCTTGGGTCCCATTGTGAAGTCATAGTTGACTTCGTCATCAGTGGAGTCTCCAGATAATTTTCTTGAAACTATCAAAAAAATAATGGAAAACACCCTAAGTGGATTTTCCAGGTAAGCTTGTAAGGTAAAACTCTAGAGGCAAGTCTTACCGAAAAGTGTCATCTTAAGGAAGGTTTGACTCAATGTTCCTTGGAAACAGTGCCAAAATGTTATCGCATAGTTTGTAGTTAGCATAAAATATATATGTAAAGAGACAAACTGGCGTAACTAAGCCAATACCACCCAATGTCACCTCGATAGGAAGTTTCTTTCTGTTTAGGGAGGTAAGGCCCAGGGGAGACATCCCGGGTGACCTGGGATTTTCAGAAGGCAAAGGATTTAAGGCTAAAATATAAATTTCCCCCTCACAAGTCACCACCGAGCATATAGTCTGACTAACCAGCCAATAAAGAGAAGTATAACCAAAAAAGGAGATGTACCTACCTTAGACAAAGAAACAAGACATATATATATGCAATCTTACTCGCTTGGTTTGTACTTCATATAATCAATGACTATCCGATATATAAGAAATTAAACAATAAATATTGACAAAGTCAATGTTTATATGATATCAACGATGTACAATCTCACTTCTTCAATAAATGCTAAAGGAACATGGCATTCAATGTAACAATCAACACTTCATTTAGATAATGCCTTAAACAACGACTCAATTGATCACAAGTAAAATGGTAGTTGTAAAATGATGTTAATAGAAAAAATATGATGGCAACAATTAGTTAGTAGGGTTAGTATTAGTCTAGGGTTAGAATAGTTAGGGTTTTCTCAAAGTATTTGAAGTTGTTTTGATCAAAGTACTCACACGCTAGGCCTTAGATCAATGCGTTCTTAGGGTAAATGGAGTCAAAAGGAGGACACGAGTTGAAGTATCAAAATATAATAGTAGGACCAAGGATGAGAGGGTTAAACCTTGAGGTGTTTCTATGGCAAGGCCTCAGGGATGAAACCCTAGGGGAGAGAGGCTCACTTTGTAGGGGAACTAGGCCTCAATGCCCTCTCCTCCTTCCTTATATCAATGAAAAAATGACTAGCTCAAAATATTTCATAAGACTAAGACAAGAAGGTTTGTAAGAAACATGTTGATAAGGAAAGGCTTCACTAATCAAACCCTAGGGAAAATCGTCTCACCAAGGTGTAGGGGAACTAGGCCTTGATACATTTTCTCCTTCTTAGCTTCAATAAGGTAAAAACGACTAGCATAGGAGAACATATATTTGACTATTGCTATGGAAAGGCTCAATCCTCTTCAACAAGGGATAAAAAGAGTAGATTATTGCTAAGGCAAGGCTCTATGTCACTTCAACAAATAAAATGGAAAAACATCTTGATAGGGACATGAGACAATGACCTTCAATGTGTGCTTGTCCCCTAGGGTTTCAACCAACAAATTATAACCATAAATGCAAGAGAAACAATACTACAACCATTCAATTAAGGATTTTTGAGAAATTTACTTACATTCAATCAAGAAATCAAGTACAAAACCCTAGTTGTAACACCTTCCACCAAGATAAATGCCAAAAATTCCAATAAAAGACTTCCTTCAACAAGTGCGCCTAACAATTTTAGCCAAGAAATCCAAGTGTAGTGCAAATTTCATACCTCACTAATGAGTGAGTGAAAGATGATGAAAAAATGAAGGTTAAAAACCTCAATTTATACAGTACCATGACCTAATTTCACTTTTAGGTCATAAAAAAGCCGACAAGGCCAAAATACTAAAATCATATTGTTTTACATGAAATTCTTAAAATTAAACCCTAATAAAGAAATAGAGAGATGTCCTTCCCCTTTTAGGGTGACATTATCCCTTTCTAGGTAAAATGCAACATCCTGGAGAAAAACATTAGCCCTCATTGGGCTTCTCCAACCTGCCACACGTGCCAAAACTACCCCAGTTATCTCCCAAAACGTCCCTGCTGCTAGATGACATCATGGTCATGAAGGGTGATGTCCTAGGCCTTCCAACGCTAATGTTTCACTGAAAAGGGCACAACCACCCTAATTCAAGCTCTGTCGGGGTGCCTCTGGAAGATGTCCTCCTTCTCTCCTGTGAAAACCCATCTATCCTGTCTCTCCCCCCTGTTGAGGTCTCAAAATTCATCTGGTGGGCTCTTCATCCCCATGGAGGTCTGGACTGATCATCTCCTCATGTGTACTTGTCCAACATAGTTCCTATCTATCGGGCATGATCCTTCACATCAACAGCTACACCCTCCATGGGCTCATAAGTCACAAGGATCATAGCAATGTCAATCACATCTCATCATCAATATTATTAAACATGTGCATAAAACCCCTATTACCCCAGTTAAAATCTCAAAGACATTATACAAGCCTACAATACAAGTTTGGGGAAAGCGACAGGGCATCCTATTGGGACAGTGTTCACTAGAAAAGGAAATTTCTTGAATAATAATTCATCCAAGCCATGTAAGTGGTGTGATGTGGATAAGGGATTTCCTGAAAATGGGTGTAGTGAGAGAAAGGGAGTGCAAAGTTTTACCTATGGGTGCCTTTGTATAAGGTGAGTTGCACCTATCCTGGATGCAATTTTTTCCAAGCCCATTCATGCCTTTTATTCTTTTACTCTTATTGATTTTTCTTCAAGAAGCTAATCAGGGGACACATCCCTGGCATGATGACCAGTGGTGACAACATTACCCACAAGTACTTTCACAGAAATGAGAAGGTTGGCTTATGATGAGACCCCCTTTCTCTTGGCCATGCAGCCAAGAGTCACTACCCTTGCATCATAACTAGATGTTGGTAGTGTCATACTGTTAGGTACCCATGGACCTAATAGGATGGCTCGTGATGAGACCCCCTATCCTCTGACTAGGTATTGTTTTTTATTATTTTTTATGGGTCCCTCTTGTTTCTTGCTAAGAAGTCTTTTAATCCTTTCTCGGGGATCCCTGGGCAAAGCATCTCGAAGTTCTATTTTTAGGATTTTATCTTTTGTCAGATTTCTTTTACCTTATAGGCCTTTAGCCCCTTCTTCCCATGAGGTAAGGTGTAACCCAAAAATGATTTGCCAACCCATTGTTTGGAAAAGTGTAATGGGATAAATGAGAGGGATGCAAGATGAAAAAGTGGTGCTATGAGGGGAGTGGACGATGACTCCTCAGTAAACCCCCCAATGTTAAACCAAAACCTATGGACATAGGCTTACTAAGGCATCCTTTCATTCCCCCAAGATATGGTCAAGTGGGAAAGTATAAGATCTAAGCATTCGTTATAAAAAAAAATGAATTAAATGCACATATTCAAAGGTTTTGAGGATCAGAGTGACACATACCATGATACCCAAACTCATTACCTCATGGAGAAAGACCCATTTATGAAATGAGACCAAGCCGATGGTGATGGATGTTTTTCCTCCTGGAAAAGTAGAGGCACTGAAGGGGAGAAAAGATGGGCCCTCTAGAGCAATGCTAAAATTTGATCCAGCTCTCAGTACTCCATGTCTAGGACCTGTGGGCCTCAAGACATGATCTCCTAGTTATCCCTAAAAGTGGGGGATAACATCTGGCTCCAACTCGGGGATATGTGCTCACCGTAGAGTGCATGATAACCTCGACATATCTGGCATAACCTGTTTACCTG
This sequence comes from Picea glauca, assembly GCA_000966675.3. NCBI lineage: Eukaryota > Viridiplantae > Streptophyta > Pinopsida > Pinales > Pinaceae > Picea > Picea glauca. Next base: position 398,523 of record JZKD02S1822185.1, read on the forward strand.
CTTGATCTCAGTAGAAATTATTAGTAATCAATTGGGGTGGTGATACCACCCCAACATATAT
>JZKD02S1822185.1:401289-416896 GCA_000966675.3 Picea glauca
AATGTTTATATGATAGCAACAATGTACAATATCACTTCTTCAATAAATGCTAAAGCAACATGACATTCAATATAACAATCAACACTTTATTTAGATAATGCCTTAAACAAAGATTCAATTGTTCGCAAGTAAAACGGTAGCTGCACAATGATGTTAATAGAAAAAATATGACAGAAGAAATTAGTTAGTAAGGTTACTCTCAGGCTAGGGTTAGAATAGTTAGGGTTTTTTCAAAGTATTTGAAGTTGTTTGATCAAAGTACTCACACACTATGCCTTAGATCAGTGCTTTCCTAGGGTAAATGGAGTCAAAAGGAGGATTGTTGGTTACTATTTCCCTTCTTGGGTTGTCTGAGTTAATGACCCAGGGTTCATGTCATTCAGGGATCCAATAAAGCCTCTAAAACTATCGGCTCTCCTGGTAATCCAGAAGGCAACACAACACCTGGAAGGTACTGTGTAGTCTCACTCAAGACAGATTTAAATGGGTGACTGTAAGAATTAGGTGTTTACAGCCTAGGACAGATTAGGGGATAGGGGTTTGTTGATTAAAGCTAGGTACCATGAGTTGTAAGGTAAACTACTTATCCCTTGAAGTCGCATACATATATTTCATAGTTTAATTCTAGCAGAGTATAAACAGATTCATAACAATGTGCTAAATCATTCATCAATATTAACCATTAATTGTTGAAAGAAGAGACATGCATACATTCAACATATTACATGATTATTACCGTGGTTCACCCCCTGTTGGGCTATGTCCACAAAGATTTGGCTCTTGGCTCTTTTATTATGGAATTTTTTGATGCAGGAGAATCGCCAACATCAAGCGAGCGTGGAGCAACGCCAACGCATTTTGGCACATGATAAAAATGTTTGAAATGTTTTAAAGTTGGATGTGCCAAACTTAAATGAGATAATTAAGAAAGGGCATACTGGTATATTGTAATCAGACCTTGAGCGTCCTGCTCTCATCTGAAGGACTAAGAAGGCATTTATGTTAGTTAATGTTAGTAGGTAGCTTTGAATTCTCATATTAGACAGTTTTAGGAGCCAGAGGGAAAATGGATATAGACACCCTCACTTGTATCATTGTAACATTAGTGAGATTAGCAGCAATATGAGCAGAGAGCATAGAGAAGAGTGCAAAGAGTTGTATTTGAAAACACCCATGTACAAAGATTTGAATTAATAGAAAGATCTTCGATTCAAATTCATGGTGTCATATTTGTTCTCTATGTATGCATTGTGAATGTTATGCTCATGGATGTTTACGTTCTATTATACATTTCCTCTATATGTTGTGTATATGATTTCATGCTTTGTGTTTGAAGTCTGAGAGAGAATAGAGAATGAGTTTCAATTGTTTCTCTTCTTGAGCAAGAGTTTTCCTACAAGGTGTGTTGTGAAATTGTCTGCAAGGTGTGTGTTGACAGAGGACAGAGTTCGTCTCTACAAGCTCAGGAGAGATAACACGGTTCTCATTCTCACAGAAGTGTAAGTTAAGCACAAGAGTTGTGCAAGGAGTGCGCAGGACAAGTGAAGTCTTAGTGTTTGCTAATTGAGCGAAGGGGTGAAAGAATACTATCGCAGGGAGTGCACGGAGTCGAAGGATTCAATACTTGGAAGTATTGGAAAGTTGCCACAAGGAGTACGTGCAGGAGTCATCTTGAAGACTCGAGTTGTGGAGAAGCTCAAAGGAATTTCTGTCTTCAACATTGGAAGGAGACACAACAACTTTGGTTCACTAGCGGACAAGTTTTCATGAAGATACCATATTCATTTCGCCAAAATTGTCAAGGAGGAATTTGACGGTCAAAATCCTGCTTGGAGGATTTACGAAGTCTCGAAAGCTGCCAGATCTCGCAGAGGAGCAGGGGAGTTATGGAAGCATTCGTCCAGTACAAGATCGGGAAAATTGAACCATGGGATCTGAATCAATGAGGGTCGTTGGATCACCCTTGAAATCGCATCTCAAGAGGTGAAGGGTTGAAACCTGTGTAGCAAGACTTGCGAAATCACGAAAGGCGAAGTCCCGAAATAGCGAAGGAATATGAGCCATTTTCTAGAAGGAGGACACGTGTCGTGAGATCAACCATATCGGAGCGAAGGTCCAAAAGAGAAGTTTTTCAACTTCACGAGAAGTGAAGTCGCGAAGTAATCTAAACCGTCCATTAGAGGAGGACAGGTGGTAGAGATCAGAGGATCTCACGAACTCGAAGGTTCGTCAGGTGAGAGACCAAAATTTGGGTGCTCGAAGTCACGAGAAGTGAAGTTGTGAAGTAATCTAAGTCGTCCATCGGAGGAGGATAGGTGGCAGAGATCAGATGATCTCGCGAACTCGGAGGTTCCCCAGGTGAGAGCCCAACATTTGGGTGCTCGAAGTCGCGAGAAGCGAAGTCGCGAAGTGTCAAGGTTGCACCTAAGATACACATGATAGAACCACACGGTGGGCCCAAGAATTAATTAGTCGGACACACGTCACGCTTTTGGAGGAGTCAACACCCCGTTGACCTCTCGCGTCTCGGGAACTCGAGAGATAAGGGAATGAAAGCTCGAGCCTTGACTCGCGAATTCGCGAGTAGTGAGAATGAGAGGAGAAAAGTCAAATCTCACCTCTCGAGGGTTCAGGAAGGAAGGTGCCAAAGGTTGAACCTTTGAAATCATGAAGGTGTGAGAGCTGAAAGGTGCTAGTGCTTAGCCTAGCCGGTGGTCATGCAAGGAAGGTGCTGATGGAGAAGGAGCCATAGTCATTTCGTGATCTTGGGTATCGCAGATTTGGAGGAGGAAGAATAGGAGTCTCATCTCGCGAACTTGCGAGATTGCGAGTTGCCGAGAAGGACCTATGGATCGATAATTTTGCAGATTCTAGTGGGAATCAAAAGAGCTGATCTAGCTCAAGGGAATATAGAACGATCATGTGAGCGGATATCAGTCCCAAGGGCTGATAGGTCTGCACCATTTTGGTATCAGAGCACAGAAAGGTTTCTTTTCTTTCTATAGCAGGAAAAAGGAAGATTCACCATGCCGCCGAGAAGAAGAGACAGACAAACACCTGATCCACTAGAGGATAGGGAAATGCTGAGAAGAAGGGGTAGGTAGATGCTTGATACAACCATAGAAAGAGAGATGCGTGACCTATGTTCCATACTTGAGGACATGGAGACATCACAGAGGCACACAGCCAATGCTGGGGATCGTAGTGATTCTGAAAGTGAAAATGAGGTCGAACATGAAGGAGAAGAGGTCATAGCAGAAGATGCAACAAATGAATGCCTGATTAGGGTTGTTACGAGAATGGGTGCTAAGGTGAAAATGGATATTCCAGTATATGAGGGAAACCTGGATGCTGAAGAGCTTCTAGACTGGATTAGAGCTCTGGACACATATTTTGACTATGAAGATGTCGAGGAGGACAAAAAGGTAAAACATGTTGTCACAAGATTGAAAGGACATGCAACATTGTGGTGGGATGAGCTACAAGATGAAAGACGCTGCAAAGGCAAGAAGAAGATCAAGAGTTGGGATAAGATGATCGCAAAGATGAAGGAAAAATTTATTCCCAGGGATTACCAGATTACTCTGTTTCGGAGAATGCAAAATTTGAGATAGAAGTTGATGACAGTAAAGGAGTACACTGAAGAATTCTATAGGCTGAACATCAGGGTAGGTCATCGTGAAAGTGATGATGAGAAGGTTGCCAGGTACATGAATGGTCTGAAATATGACATTCAAGATGAGATGAGCATGATGACCATCCGAACAGTGGAAGATGCTTATCAAATGGCTCTAAAGGAAGAAGAGAAGCTGAGCTGAAAACAAGGTCAAAGAGGTCGAGGAAGAAGTCATCCTAGAGGCAAATCAATTGCCCAGGATAGAAATCAGAAAACCAAGGAAGACTGGAAGAAACCTTAGACTTAAACTGAAAGAGGTGGAAGTTCACAGAGAGGGAAGCATATTGAACAGAAAGGTCAGTATGCTGATGAAAACATTTTTCCTCGTACCAGAGGTAGAGGAAGAGGAAGAGGTGGAGTAGTGAAATGCTTCACATGTGGAAAGAATGGACACAAGTCTTATGAGTGTCTAGAAAAAAATAAAGAAGGTTGTGAAACTCACATTGCCAAAGCACAGAGGCGGAATGTTGAGGCATAAGATGCTGAAGGCGGAAGATCACTGGTGATGCAAAAAGTTCTCTCAATGCCAGAGAAGGAGGTGGAGAATCCAGTGCAAAGGAACAGTCTTTTCCGGACTGCTTGAAAAACCAAGGATAGGTTATGAAAGGTCATTGTGGATAGTATTAGCACAAATAATCTTGTTTCTACAAAGATGGTAGAAAAGATGGAGCTGGAGACGATTGATCATCCAAGCCCAAACAGGGTTTCGTGGTTGCAAAAAGGACATCAAGTAAATGTCACTAAGAAATGTTTAGTTGGATTTAAAATAGGAGGGTATAAAGTTGAAATACTCTATGATGTTATTCCTATGGATGTTTGTCATCTATTACTTGGTAGACCGTGGAAATATGACAGAAATTTGATTCATGACGGGAGAATGAACACATACACCCTAGAGAAGAATGGGAGAACTCATATGTTGTTGCCAATCAAAGATAAAGAGGTGAAAACTGAAGTAAGCAACACTGTACTTCTCATGAGTGGGAAGGAACTTCTTACAGAGGTTAAGAATAAGGAGGAACCACAATTCATTGTGGTCAGGAAGCCAAAGATTGTTTTAAATAGTAAATTGGTAGATGATTTACCGGAAGAGGTTCATAAACTGTTGGAAGAGCTTGTTGACATAGTAGTGGACGAACTACCTCGTTCGTTGTCACCGATTAGAAGTATAAGTCATCAAATTGACCTCATACATGGAGCTAGTTTTCCAAACAAAGAAGTGCACAGATTGACACCGCAGGAGAATGAAGAGGTCAAAAGACAGGTCCAAGATTTAATGGATAAAGGGTTAGTGAGATAAATCTTGAGTTCGTGCGTTGTTCTGATAGTGCTCAGTCTAAAGAAAGATGGAGGCTAGAGGATTTGTACTGACTCAAGGGCAATCAACAAGATAAACATCAGGTTTAGATTCCCATTTCCAAGGATGGATGATCTGATGGATTCCCATTGCCAAGGATGGATGATCACACTGAGTACTTTCATGAGGTTGATGAATGAAGTCCTGAAGGAATTCATCGGAAAATTTGTCATTGTGTGTCTTGATGACGTATCGATTTTCAGTAAAACAGAGGTAGAGCATCTGAAACATTTGGCTACAGTGATGAAGAGGATACATCAAAAGAAGTTGTTGATAAACATGAAGAAATCCTCATTCATGAAGACATAGCTCACTTATTTGGGGTTTGTTATTTCTGCAGATAAGTTGAGGATGGATCCAGATAAGGTGGAGGTAATTAAGAATTGGCCATCACCAAAGAGTATATTTGAGGTGAGAAGTTTTCATGGATTGGCTAGTTTCTACCAGGAGTTCATCAAGAATTTCAGTGGAATTAGTGCACCAATGATGGACACAGTGAAGAAGAGACACAAGTATTTTCACTGGATAGAAGAGGCTGAGAAAAGCTTCAATTTGCTAAAAAGGAAAATCAAGGAACAACCAATTTTGGTGTTGCCTGATTTTACAAAGACATTTCAAGTAAAATGTGATGCAAGTGGATTTGCAATAGGGGAAGTCTTGAGCCAAGAAGACAGGCCAATAGCATATTTTAGCGAGAAGCTGAATGAAGCCAAGATAAAATACTCCATGTATGATAAGGAATTCTATGTTGTTATCCATGCATTGAAGAAATGGAGGCATTACTTAATCCCGTAGGAGTTTGTCTTATACAGTGACAATCATGCTTTGCAATTTGTGACTCAATAGGAAAATTTGAATCAAAGACATGTTAAATGGGTTGAATACATGCAGAACTTAACTTTTGTAATTAAGCATATTTCTGGAACTGCTAACAAAGTTGTTGATGCTTTGAGCAGGAAATGTTTGTTGTTGCAGTAGTTCAAAGTCAAAACACTGGGTTTTGATGATCTTAGGGACATGTACAGAGATTATCCATATTTTAAGGAGGCATCTGAAGCAGTTGAGAATCCAATTCTCAGGGACAGAGGTCAATGGACATAATACATGACCCAAGAAGGATTATTGTTTAAGGGTAATCAACTTTGTATTCCAAAATGCTCCATGAGGGAGAATTTGTTGAAGGAGAAACATAGTGGAGGATTGGCCGGACATTTCAGTCATGACAAGATGTTCTCAAAGTTAAATAAGTCATATTATTGGCCAGGAATGAGAACAAATGTCAAAATATTTGTGGACAGATGCAAAATTTGTTAGCATTCAAAAGGGAAGAGATAGAATGCAAGCTTTTATCAACCGTTACCCATACCTGACAGGCCGTGGCATGCAGTCAGCATGGACTTCATATTAGGGATGCCGAGAACACAAAGAGGGTTTGACTCGATCTTTGTTGTAGTGGATAGATTTTCTAATATGACACACTTCATACCATGTCAGAAAACCAATGACGCAACTCACATTGTGAATCTATTTTTCAAAGAGGTCATTCGAATTCACGGCTTACCAAGGAGCATAGTTTCGGATCGAGACACCAAGTTCGTGGGACACTTCTGGAGAACCTTATGGAAAAAGTTGGGAACAAAATTGTCATTCAGTTCATCTTATCATCCTCGGACGAATGAACAGACCGAAGTTGTGAACAGAAGTTTGGGAGACTTGCTGAGGATCTTGGTGAAAGAACACCACAGTCAGTGGGATAATATTCGGCCATAGGCAGAATTTGCTTATAATGATTCAATCAACAAAAGAATAGGGAAGAGTCCATTCCATATTGTTTATGGGATGCATCTAAGAGGAATTTAAGAATTGAGAGATTTAGAACAGGATGCAACTAGAAGTGCTAGTGCAGAGGATTTCGTAGAAGCGATGAAGGAACTTCGTAGCCAGGTGAAGGAGTGATTACAGAACTCGGGCCAAGAGTATAAGCACAAAGCAGATCAACACAGAAGAAAACTTCAATTTGAGGTTAGTGATTTTATTTTAGCACATCTGAGAAAGGAAAGGTTCCCTATGGGGACATATAACAAACTGAAGATGAAGAAGATCAGACCATATAAGATCTTGAAGAAATTTGGGGTGAATGCTTATGAGATTGAATTACCTGATGGGATCATAATTTCTCTGATATTCAATGTCTCATATTTGTACCCATAAAAAGCTGAAGAAGGAACAAGTGATGAACAACTAGAAGTTCAGTGGACTAAACAGATGCCAGTTCCAGAGAAGCCACAAATGGAAAGCATACTGTACAAAAGAGTTAGCAAGAAGACCAGGAGAAAAGAATACTTTGAATACTTGGTCAAGTGGAAGGGACATCCAGTTGAAGATGCCAAATGGGAAAATGAAGAAGAGATCCAAAAGTATGGATAGACTATGCAAGATCTCATGCACAGGAACCCATGAAAATTTTCAAGCAAGGGAGTACGATGCAGGAGCATCGCCAACATCAAGTGAGCGTGGAGCAACGCCAACGCATTTTGGCACATGATAAAAATGTTTGAAATATTTTAATGTTGGATGCGCCAAACTTAAATGAGATAATTAATAAAGGGCGTACTGGTAGATTGTAATCATACCTTGAGTGTCACGCTCTCGTCTGAAGGACTAAGAAGGCATTTATGTTAGTTAATGTTAGTAGGTAGCTTTGAATTCTCAGATTAGACAGTTTTAGGAGCCGAAGGGAAAATGGGTATAGACACCCTCACTTGTATCATTGTAACATTAGAAAGATTAGAAGGATTATGAGAAGAGAGCATAGAGAAGAGAGCAGAGAGATGTAGTTGAAAACACCCATGTACATAGATTTGAATTAATAGAAAGAGCTTTGATTCAAATTCATGGTGTCATATTTGTTCTCTGTGTATGCATTGTGAATGTTATGCTCATGGATGTTTATGTTCTGTTATACATTTTCTCTATATGCTGTGTATATGATTTCATGCTTTGTTTTTGAAGTCTGAGAGAGAATAGAGAATGAGTTTCAGTTGTTTCTCTGCCTGAGAAAGAGTTTTCCTGCAAGGTGTGCAGTGAAATCGTCCGCAAGGTGTGTGTTAACGGAGGTTAGAGTTTGTCTTTGCAAGATTAGGAGAGATAAGAGGGTTCTCGTTCTCGCAGAAGTGTAAGATAAGAACAGGAGCCGTGCAAGGAGTGTGAATGCTGAGTGAAGTCTCAGTGTTTGTTGACTGAGTGAAGGCATGAAAGATTACTGTCGCAGGGAGTGCACAGAGTCGAAGGATTCAATACTTGGAAGTATTGGAAAGTTGCCACAAGGAGTGCATGCAGGAGTCATCTTGAAGACTCGATTTGTGGAGAAGCTCAAAGGAATTTGTGTCTTGAATGTTGGAAGGAGACACAACAACTTTGGTTTGTTGGCAGACAAGTTTTTGTGAAGATACCATATTTGTTTCACCAAAATTGTCAAGGAGGAATTTGATGGTCATAATCCTCCGTGAAGGATTCGCTAAGTCCCGAAAGCCGCCGGATCTCACAGAGGAGTAGGGGCGTTACGACATCATTTGTCCAGTACAAGATCGATAAAATCGGATCACTGTATCCGAATCAACGAGGTTCATTGGATCACCCACAAAATCGCATCTCGGGATTTCGGGAGGTGAAGGGTTGAAACCTGTGTAGCGAGACTCACGAAATCGTGAAAGGCGAAGTCCCAAAATAGCGAAGGAATCTTGGCCATTTGCTAGAAGGAGGAAACGTGTCGCGAGATCAACCGTATCGGGGACTTGGATATCAGAGGTTCGAAAGATAAGTTTTTCAACTTCATGAGATGAAAAGTCGTGAAGTAATCTAAACCATCCATCAGAGGAGGATAGGTGGCAGAGATCAGAGGATCTCGCGAACTCGGAGGTTCATCGGGTGAGAGACCAAAATTTGGGTGCTCAAAGTCATGAGAAGAGAAGTCACGAAGTAATCTAAGCCATCCGTCGAAGGAGGACAGGTGGTAGAGATCAAAGGATCTCTTGAACTCGAAGGTTCATTGGGTGAGATCCCAACATTTGGGTTCTCAAAGTTGCGAGAAGAGAAGTCACGAAGTGCCAAGGTTGCACCTAAGAGACATGTGGCGAAACCTCACGGTGGCCCAGGAATTAATCAGCCAGACACACGTCACGCTTTTGGAGGAGTCAACACCCCATTGACCTCTCGCGTCTCGGGAATGGAGATAAGGGAACGAAAGCTTGATCCTTCAACTGGCGAAGTTGTGAGTAGCGAGAACGAGAGGAGAAAAGTCAAATCTTGCCTCTCAGGGGTTCAGGAAAGAAGATGCCAAAGGTTGAACCTTTGAACTCACGAAGGCATGAGAGGCGAAAGGCGCGAGTGCTTAGCCTAGCTAGTGGTTATGTGGGGAAGGTGTGGATGGAGAAGGAGCCATAATCATTTCGTGATCTTGGGTATCACGGATTTGGATGAGGAAGAGTAGGAGTCTCAACTCACGAACTCGCAATATTTCGAGTTTCCAAGAAGGACCTATGGATCGATAATTTTGCAGATTCCAGTGGGAATCAAAAGAGCCAATCTGGCTCAAGGGCATATAGAACAATCTTGTGAGAGGATATCAGTCCCGAGGGTTGATAGGTCTACACCAGTTTTGCATTCTTGGCACCACGTGCTTACAATTCTCCAAAAAACTAGGTAATATCTATGTGAAGTGAACTAGATCACACCAGGCTCTACAGCGTGTAGTCTAATCCTCATATCTACCTTCCCTCATATCTTATTTTCTCAACAACTTATGCTCCTACGTGGTTACAGTCTCCAAAACTTAAATCCAAAACCTAACCCTCAGCAACAACAATAACACTAACAAAAACCCACCCTATATGATACTTTCGTATCTATATTTATACATTTCGGGCTCTTCATCCTTTTACATAATATTACCAAAACCCTAACCCTTATTATGTTAGGTATTTCTCCCATGTGCATGTTCTTCTTCCTCTAGCTGTCACTTTCCTTTGTGCACGCTTTCTTGCATGCATGTGTGTTGTTCTTTTATCAGTTGTTACTTCAGTTTTCTGCACGCTTTCTTTACCATGATCATTCCTCTTTCCCTTTTGGCCTGGTGCCAACAAGCCCCCAACACTGACATGTGACTTGTCTTGAGTCACCTAATTTCTCTGCACTTCCTTGATCTCCTTAGTGATTGTCTGGAACTGTTCCTGCAACTCTTCTTCTTTTGTCGGTCCCTGTATGGTTTTCTCCTTGATGGTGTTGTCTGTCTGAGCTGCCACTTCCTTGTTAATCAATCCTACACATTCTAGTTGTGTCTGTGCTTTCTGTTTTCTACCTTCTTCTGCCTATGCAAGTACTTCTGCTACTCGTTCTTGCAACGGTTCTATTTGAGCCTGACGCTCCTATTTCTGTGTTTGTGCAGTGATAAGTTCTTCCTGTATCGTTATCAACTCTTGCTTTCCCTTGTCTTGTTCTGGAATTGGTATGGTATTATTTCATTGCTTGAGTACTTGGATCATTGCATTGATCCTCTCCTCCTCCTTGTCCCAATTTTGGACCTGTGGATCCTCTTCCAGCCTTGTCCAAAGTTTTTCTTCTTTATCCAGCAAGTCAGCTGCCATGCTGACCTATTTTTCTAGCTCCTACGGTTGCATTGTTTCTTCTTGCTTCCTTTTCTCCTTCACTGCTGGTGGAGTTGTCGGTCTAATATGTCCGCAGAGAGTCTTGATCTCCTTCTAATACTGATCAATTTCTTGTGAAATCTGGTCAATCTTTTCTACAGTTGGGAATTCATTTCCTTGCGTAGTAGTTGGAAGTTTCCAAAAAAAAAAATCTACTCTGCGTTCCAACTCGTTTTTGTGTTCTTTCTCCTCCTGATTTTTAGATTTGGCCTGTGCACAAATTGTTTCCAGTGCTTTCTGCTTCTTTTTTGCTTGCTATAGCTCGACTAAGTTTTTATGTACTCACGATTGCATCCCGTGGTTGACGCTAACCTATAGTTTGTATAATTCTCTTGATGGCATCCATGTCAAGACCAACTGGATATGATCTAAATCTTTAAGTGGTGTATATCCCATAATTTCATCCATTCGCAACATGTTAGGCTTTATGTAGACCGTGGGATGTGCATGTGGCATCGGAAGAACTGGGTTGCATTCTTATACCTCCACCCTTTATGCGGTATGTGTGGTCGATGGCTCTATGCCTCTACTGCTACTCATGATCTGGACTTCACCGATTTTCTTAAGGAGTTGTCCCATTTCTGTCAGTTCCTTCTGTAGTTTATCCCTGTGGTGCGCGGAATGATCAAAATACTCTGCGAGGCAGTTTTGGACCATTCTAGAAATGATCTCTCCATCATCCTCCGTGATTGTGTAGTCCAGTGGTGGTCGTTGTGCCTTCATTTTCTTGTGTGCACCTTCTTCCTATACTGCTGGTCTCTTAGTTCCACCTGATTCCTGTGTAATGGGGTTTGATGCAGTTTCCTATGCTCCCTTAGCCAGTTTTCACCATCCAATGGTCGGCTGAGTGGTTTTTGTCCTCCCCTTTTGGGTCACTGGCTACTTTGAGTTGTCGTCTTCCTAAGTCGACTTGGTTTGGCCCGTTCTTAATTTCTTGGGTACTAGGATTTGTGGAGGTTGTGTTTCCACCTATGTAGCCCCTCCTTCTGCTATTTGTCCTGGTACTTCTCTGGATATGGTTGGAATCCTCCATTCATCAATCCATTCGTTGATGATCATGTCAATATTTCCCTCAATGATGCAATATTTCATCTGTAGCCACTGTTTATATAGATCCTTCCTTGGTTGTATCTACATGGCTTGTCCCCTAGCCCAAAAATTGGCGATGCCCCCGTATCGTGCGACAACCTTTAGTGTTATTCTCCATGCTCGATTGATGGCTTTTTATATCTTCCGTAGGTAAGCTTCAAATATGATTCCATTCTCCCTCTTATGTCTGGCTAGTGGCATGGATCTCAGGACGCGATATCTTTCTCCTTTTGGCTATGGTGTGGTACAAAAGATGGGGTGTTCTGGTTCTCACCATCCCATGAAAGCTATGAGAGTGATCAGCCATGAGTAATGAAATTTTGTACTTGTGTCCTGGGTGTCTTTGCAATCTACTTGGAACAATTTTGATAGGTATGGTGCCCAACTCATGGAGGTGCCTTCTGCGCACTGAGTTGTAACAATGACTCCTTCCAGTACTTCATCTTTGCGGCATTTTCTTAGTAGTTTGCAGGATAAGATCTTTGTGCCCAATTGCATCACAAAAATTTTGATCCATTTGATTATAATGTCTCTTGTTCCCCTGTCAGTGCCATATTTCTTCTTCATCTCTTCTGCAAATGTTTTTTCCTTGGACTTATCATCCAAAATCAATGCGGGATCCATACCCCAGGTGGGTAGGCCTGTTATCTGCGCGATAAGTTCGACAGTTATGGGGATGGGTTTTTCCAGCCATACATCCCCTCCATGCATAACTTCTAACCATTGATTGACTCATATTGGCCTCTACCAAAGTGTGGTATCTTCAACAATCATAGAATTCATGTTCTGTCCAGTCTAGTTGCACATTGGTGTGGTTGAGTGATGGTTTCTCCAAGTTGGTTCACAACTATTTTCTACATAAAGACCTATGGTGCAAGCTCTAGATATTTGGTTTCATATGCTATGTCATGGTCGGAATACTTAAGCTTCCTGACATGACCCAATAGCTTCGGTTCCACCTATAATCCCTCTGGTATGCGAGGTATGTTGGAAGATTGGTTGTTGTCATTGATGTCAACCCTAGTCATGGGTTTTGGACCGCAAGATTGATGAAGGTATTTGGACATGAAGGAAAATGCACATGTAGATAAAACACCCATCGATGGATAGTATACATCATTTTTTTTCCAGTGGTATGTGGCATGTCACGTGGATCCTCATGGTTGAGGAAAAATGAATTTTTAAAGATGACAAAGTGAATTGTACATGTAGGCCCTGAAGATAATTACAGAAAATAATTACAAAATAGGAAAGTGTCATGTCGACCCTAATGTTAGAAGGAAGTGACATAAATGGTATAAATAAACATCATTATACATTCATTTGACACAAGTCGAATTTCAGAGGGAAGAAGAAGTAAAAGAATGTCGGATTTCAAGGGAGGATGAAGACTTTTGGTGATGTGTTCTAAGGTATGTTATTTTCAGGTCATCTTACCATTTTTTCTATAACTTTTTTTTCTAGAATGCTTCAGATTGTGAAATCGCTATGGTATTGAGAAGACATATCAAGGTACCTATGGTAAAAATTTCATCTCTTGATTCGCTATAATTACGGATATACACTCTGTGGAAGATAGGGTTTGTGACCATTCCTGAAGCTAGTCAATATATGGGTATTCTGGGTAAAACAGTCATAACTTCTTCATACAAAATCCAAATGAAGTGGGATCACTTCCATTGGAAATAGTACGGAGTAGTTTCTTGTGTGCGAGTTTTAGAATCAGATGTTAAATATTTAGCGTGGGGCATGCTATACAAGTTGGGTCTTCTAAATAGACCAGAATTAAATAAAGTCTACCATTCTTTCTATAACCTCTTTTTGGGGAGGATTCAAGGAGTGAAAATTGGAGGCGTTTCAGAGAATACATTGAGTAATATTATCTATAGGATCAGAGTACTCCAAGAATTGAAGAATTACAGAAATTGAAGAAGTCTCAGAAAGCATTATCAGGTTCTATGTGATGATTGGTTGATGGTGATGATTTAATGTAAAGTTTTAATATCTCTCATATATTCTTGGGTGGAAGGAAGGGGAAAGTATGGAGAGTTAAAATATTTCTTGATATTGGAGTATTGTATATTCCTCTTAGAGGTTTATTCCTCCCTTTACATTCGGAACTGTAGCTACCTTTGGAAGTCATTACTTCCCTTGAACAATAACTATTGATTATTTCTCATATATTCTGCATGGTGTATTGTGATGTATTGGTGTAACTCTTATATTATTGTTCATTTATCATTGGATATAGTTGAATGGTTTAAGTATAAGTTGAAAAAGGTTTTAAATTGTACTTGATAGTAATTCACTCCCCTCTCATTATCAACAATTGGTATCAGAGCAGGTTGTCTTCAGAATAGTTTAACCACTGGAAGGAAAATCCTGAGCAGATATGGATGACCATGAGCACATTTCAAATGGGATTCAAAAATTTGATGGAAGAAATTATGCATACTGGAGTGATAGAGTGAAAACTTACATAACAACTTTGGGAGTAGGCATTTGGTACTCAGTTGTAAATGGCTATGTAATCCCAAATAATGCTCCAACTGATCCAAATGAGAAGAAGCTTATGATTTGTAATTCAAAAGTGAGACATGTTATTCTAGCAGCATTGGCACCAACCATTGCTAGAAAAGTGATGGGATGCGGCACTGCTAAAGAGGTATGAGACAAACTCAATAATATCTACGAAGGTGATCCAAAAGTTAAGCTGGTCAAGCTTCAACGACATAGACCAGAATTTGAAAATTTGAAGATGAATGAAAAGGAAGATATTACAACCTATCTTCTTAGATTTGATGAAGTTGTTAATGCTATCAGAGGATTAGGTGAAGAGCTCAATGAATCGCTGGTTGTACAAAAAGTGTTGAGATCACTTCTCTTGAAGTATGATGCTAAGGTCTCCGCCATTGAAGAAACTAGGGACTTGACTAAAATGACAATGGATGAATTACATGGTACTCTTATGGCATATGAAATGAGAACAGGTATAGAAAGTGACCAGACAAACAACGAAGCAGCCTTTAAATCCATAAAGAAGACAAAAGACAAGGATAACGACCTTGATGAAGAAATAACAAATTTTGTAAGAAGGTTCCAAAAATGAACTGGAAGATACAAAGGTAAGTCTCCTCTCAAATGCTTTAATTGTGGTAGAATAGACATATTGTTGAAAATTGTTACTATAAAAAGAGAAGTCTCAACAATAAAAAGAGATTCTACTCCAAGGATGATGACATCTCCTCAAATGAGAGTGATGAACAAGATAATGATGGAGGAGAAGTCCTCTTCATAACCCAAGAAAATCAGGATGATGATCATAATAATTCTAAAGAAGAAGAAATCATTTGTGAAGAAGATTCAGATAAAGAAACCAACCTTAATTCCTTTTGGGGATACAAAGACAATGCAGAGAGTGAACAAGAAGATGGGAATCTTGAAAAGTTGAAGCATGTTGAAACTGAAAATAGAAATCTTAGAAACACAAACATAATACTAAAAGGTGAATTGAGTAGTTGTGAAGAAGAGAATTACAAGCTTGAAAAGACCATTAATAGCTTGAAGGAACAATTAGAAGATTATGAGAAATTGAAAGAATAATTGGATCACACAAAGGGAGGGCTACTATTGAAAACAAAAAGGTTGAATAAGTTCAAAAAAAGCAATGAAAAATTAGATGAGATCCTTAGTAGTCAAAGATCTCCAAACGACAAGACAGGACTAGGATACAATGATAGTTTGAAGACAACAAAACAAGAGAAGGAAGTTGAAAATGATGAA
>JZKD02S1822185.1:416946-429940 GCA_000966675.3 Picea glauca
ATAATCCATTTGACCCATTAATGGATGAAAATATTGTATGTTACAAGTGAAATAATCTTGGTCACAAAGCACAATATTGCAGAGAGATGAAGGAAGATAATCATATGTCAAATGTATGCATACCAACTACAACATGGAAAAGGAAAGAAATTCCACAAGATGAAAATTGTCGAATAGCATTGGTCGCTAAAGAATACAAAGAAGAAGATGAATGGTTCATAGACAGTGGGTTCTCATCTCATATGACTGGAGATCAAAGCAAATTTTTCAGCTTGAAGAAAAGAGGTGGAAATGTTGCATTTAGAGATGACTCATCTACCAAAATACTTGGAAAAGGAACTGTAAAGCTTGGAAGTGAAAATGTAAAAGAAGGAAAAGTCGTATTGGTTGAATATCTGAAGCATAATCTCCTCAGTGTTAGCAAAATATGTGATCAAGTATACACTCTTATGTTGATTATTTCTCATATATTTTGCATGGTGTATTTTGGTGTATTGGTGTAACTCGTATACTATTGTTCATTTCTCATTGGATATAGTTGAATGATTTAAGTGTAAGTTGAAAAAGGTTTTAAATTGTACTTGATACTGATTCACCCCCCTCTCAGTATCAACAAGGTAGCACAATCTCTACAGTCGGTTTCTTTCGAGGTGAGCTCGATATTTGAACTCAGTCCTACTGTTGTGTTGGTTGGCTCGAAGTTCCAACAACTCCTAGTTGTTCCCCTGTCATCCACTGTAGCCACGCCCAAGTAGCTCCAGCGGTATCCTTGGTTGAGTGACCTAATTCGAGTGCTTATGTATTGTATGTTTTCTCCTCTGCTCCCTGATGTTGTGTCATTCTGTTCACTTCCATGACTTCTTCAGTATGTTCTGGTGGTATTTCTTGGTGGGTTTCTTCTTCTTTTTTCTGAGGCTCATGCACCACTACTGGTGTATCTTGTTCCATGGCCTCTATTTGTGGTTGCGGAATCTCCTCTAGTATTGGTATGGACTCTACTAGGATTTCCTCTGGCGATGAGATTTCATCAATATCGATGATCTCTGGTGGTTTTTGCTCATTTTATTCTAGTGGTCCTCATGACCTAGTCTGAACCCTGGTTGATATGGATGTCTGGCCTAGTTCTGCGAGATTTAATGGTGCCATAATGGTTATGTCAAACGTTTGCTGAGTTTGAATAGCTTTGGTGAGCTCTATGGTTTCACTCTGTTCCTTCTAGCTGTTGTTTCTCTTTTTTTGTTCTCATTTCACGAATAGATTAACTTCTTTTGTCCTTGTGTGTTGTATGGGATCGTCATGAAGATTTTTGAGGATGCTTCCTCCATCATGCAGTTAATGCACCATAAATGTGTGTTCAATGCATCCATGATGGTTTCATACTTGCCATTACACCTACTCTATCTCCAGTTGGCATGTTTAATGTGACATCCCATCCATCCTTGCCTTTCTTTAACTCTTTCTCATGTTGTCTTGTCAGCTTGATTTTGCCGAATTTCCTTTTCTCGCTTGTTTCCTTTTTCGACATGGGTTTTATCATTTCCCTTGTTGGCTTTGTGTTTCGTATGTGGCTTGTCCCTCATGCTGTGTGATTTCTTTTTTCTTTTTTCTTTTATTTTTTTTACTGCACGATGGGTGGTCGACTATCCTTGTACAAATTCAATCGGCTCCCATTTATCATTCCTCTGAGGTATGCACCTGCTAGATATATTAACTGTACAGGTCCTCCATCTATGACAGATTTTACCTTGTATGGTCCTAGCCAATGCACTCTCAGATTTCTTGGGTGCTGCAATGATTTACTATCATAGAGAAATACTATATCTCCTTTCTTGAACGTCTTCCTCTTAATGTGGTAGTCGTGCCAAGATTTGTATCCTGCTTTTCGTACTTGCTGGTGGAATATTGCCAAGATTTGGTCTTCCTCCATAGACAGTAACTGAGTCAATATTTCCTGTACTATGCCTCGTTCTATCATGTGTGTGATAGATGCTACATGTAGACTAGTTATTAAAAATTGTAATGACACTACTACTTCTTGACCATAGTCTAGATTGAATGGTGTGTGGCCTATCATTTTTTTGCATGTGGTTCTATACACCCATAACATTGGTGGTACCTTGAGGTCCCAATCGTCCTTGTTGATGTTACATATCTTTGTCAAGGCGTTCTCTAGAATTTTGTTGAAGACTTCTACCGTGCCATTTTCCTATGGATGATACAGTGTGATTTTTTGGTGATGAACTTCAAACTCTTCGAGCATTACTCAGATGGTGCTATTTATGAAGTGCGTTCCTTGGTATCTCATAAAAATTCTTAGGCACCCAAATCTAGTAACTACCTGTTCAAACAGAAAGTGTGCAGCTAACTCTACGCAATAATCTTTTACTGGTGCATCTTCCACCCATCATGTTAGGTATTCCATCGCGTTGATAATATATATCACCCCCATTCTTTTGGCTGGTGGGTTAATGTGTCCCACAAAGTCTATCGCCCATTTGTCGAATGCCTGAAGTGTCCCTTGTGGTCATAGTGGCATCGAATCCCTTCTGTTGGGTTTGCCTACCCTTTGACAGACATCACATTGCTGATAGTACTCTTTCGAGTCTCTCTCTATCGTTGGCCACCATAATATTGTGCGTAGTAGCTTCTGCACTGTAGCTTTTCCTACATGATTCCCTCTTGTTATTCCCTCATGGGATTCTGCTAAAATTCTTGGTTTTTCATCGTATAGTATGTATCTTCGTAAGATTCTATCTATTCCCATCATGTATAGATGTCCTATGATCAATTGATAGTCGGCTGCGCGAAGTACCAAGTTATTCTTCTATGTAGTGGTATATTCTTGTGGTGTAGTACCTATGCTCAAGTATTGGATGATCTCTACGAAGTAATCGTTAGCAATCTGTACTGCAAATAGTTGTGCATCTAGAAAGTTGTATTATAAATTTGTTGGTTCCTATCCATTTCTGACCCTCTATAGGTGGTCAGGTCCTGCATTCAAATTTCTTGGTTTAACTATTACCTCAAATTCAAATTCTTGAAATAATAATAACCATTGACAGAGTCTCTCCCCCTACACTATCTTGTTGACTAGGTGTTTCAGGGCTGAGTGATCTATAGACATCTTAAAGTGTTTTCCCAATAAGTAATGTTTTTATTTCTGTAGTGCATAAAACATAGCTAGGCCTTCTTTTTCTATTGTGTTATAATTTTGTTCTGAGTCTGATAATTTTCTTCTTGCAAATTCTATCGGGTGATCCAAGTCTCCTGCTCCTAGTTGCACTAAGATAGCTCCAAGTGCTATCGTTGATGCGTCTACATGTACATGGAATGTCTTCTCCCAATCTGGAAATACCAATATTGGTGCGATGACCATATTTTCCTTCAGGGTATCCAGACGATGTTGGCACTCGTCGTTCCATTGATACTTTATATTCTTCCTTAACAGTTTTTCCATTGGCGCTGTAATCTACGCATAGCCTTTGATGAATTTTATGTAATATCCTGTATGTCCTATCATTGCTCTTAGTTGGAAGACTGTTTTTGGTGATGGTAGGTTAACAATCACTGCTATTTTGGTCGAATCCACTAGAAAACCCTGTTTGCATATTATGGGTCCCAATAGTATCCCAAATGGTGTTCCAAATATGCATTTCTTGATATTCAGTGATATCTAGAACTGTCTGCATCATTCTAACATCAGTCGTAAAACTTCCACATGGTTTTTGAGTAAGCTATACATTGTCCAATCATCCAAGTATATTTCAAGGAATTGATGGATGAATTCCTTAAATGCTGTGATGACCACTCTAGAGAATATCGCAGGGGAATTCTTCAGTCCGAACGTCATGATTGTATACTGATAAGATCCCCATTTTGTCGCAAACATGGTCTTATGTCTATCCTCCTGTGCTATCTTAATCTGATGATATCCTGAGAATCCATCGGTGAATGAGTAGGCTTCATGGCCTCCTACGTTCTCGAGTACTTCATCCATGAACGGTGTGGGGAATGGGTCATGTAGGCATGCATCGTTCAACTTCCTCCAGTCGATGCATATCCCAATGCCTCTTCCCTATTTCTTGTCCTGTACTATCAATGGGCTTATCCATTCTGATTCTTCGACTGGTTCGATGATGTGAGCCTCAAGCATCCTATCTATCTCATCTTTAACTTTCTATTTATATATGGGGTTCAATCTTTATGGTCGTTGTTTAATGGGTCTCACATCAGGTCTAAGTGGTATCTTCATTTCTCCTAATTCTCCAGCTATGCCTTTCATCTCTGTAAAGGTTGTGGGAAAAAGATCGTTGTATTCGCACAACAATTCTGTGATGCTTTCTAGTTTCTATTCATCCCAGTAATCTCCAATGTTGACCATTTTGGGTTGTTCGACGGTCCCTATGTTAAACTTCTTTATCTTTATTGGTGCAGATATGACCTCTGACTCTAAGGGTGGTCCTTCCACATCTCTCTTGCCTTCAACTTCTTTGATCTGAATATCGTGTGTTCTTCCTCCTATATGTGGTAGCATGAAATTATATCCTTGACTGTCTGCTTATTTCACTGTTGTACCTCTATGATAGCTTCCACTTCCATTTCTTCAATGAATATGATGTCTTTGATCCATTTTAGGTACGCATCTATGTTGGGGTTCTCATGCTCGAATGAGAAAGTGACTGTAAAGTTCTATTGGAGTGTCACCCATGTCTTGGTTCTTTTACACATTTCTTGGTTCGTATATGTTGTCAGCCAATTCACCTTTTCTATTGTCCTACAAGCTGCCTACACCTATGTCTTCCGAAATTCAAGTTGTTCGTCACATTTTTCAAATAGATGACACTTTCATTTCTTGCGACACTTGCAAATTTGTCTTCATTAAGTTTTCACGACTGTAAGCGTGAAAATTTCTCCTTTTGAGGACGCATTCCGATCACTATCTTAAACTGTCATGATCTTTTTATCGATATTTTCTATGACACTTACTTTGGTTTATCGTTATGTGGCTAGAAGGATTTTCGAACCATGCTCATATTGATTGCACAACTTGATTCTGTTAATTTTGGAAGTTATTGAGCATTTTGGTTTATACTTCTTATGACTTGCCTCATCTTTTATAGGGGTTATGATTAAATTTATATATATGATATAATCCCTATTGCTAAACTTTTTATAACTTTTGGCTTGTCAATTATATGAATATCAATCGGCACATTGGTTAAACATTTGCACATTGGCGCATGGTTAATATTTGATTTTGGTTTCAATTGGAATGATTTACGGTTTAAAAGCTTTGGCACAATGATCAATTGCGCGTTGGTTTATATACTTGCTGGTTGATTCATTGGTCGGCTAATTCGCATCATTGTCAAAATATGCTATAATGGGTTGAACTACTATGTAAACTGGCGGTTGTACTTTCATAATAACTCTTATGCATGGCAAAAGTAAGCTCTACCACCCTTGCACACTTTACATTAATGCCTATCTCCTTTTAGGGTTACCTCTGCCGATTTTTGGGAAAATCTTTGAGCCTACTCTATTCAAACCCTTGTCCCTTAGTCCTGTTCACTATGTGTTATCTCTTGGCTCCCGAAGGGAAAATTAAACCCCCATGGTGTTTAGAGTTGGCATTGGTTTCATTTTGCCAAAGAAGATTGCCCCGTGATTGCTCCCAGAGTCACGTTTTTGCATGAGCGATTCTGGGCAAACGGATTTGAATTAGCTCAAACCGTTGAAAACCCAGAACCTTTTTTAGCCCCTTTACCTTCATAATGGGCGGTTTCTTCAGAAAGTGAGCTACTATAGAGATCTAGCTCTCGTTTTACAGGTCAATTTATCATTGGTTGGAACATGCGTTTTGAGTCTGTATGCATTCCTTCAGATCTGTTCTTCAGAACTCCCTCTCACCCATCAAGTAGCCTTGTCGTCACACAGGTATGTTCGATATCAATCATTTTTTGTAAATAATCCTTGTTTATATAACGAATTCGAATTTGGTTTTGAATAGCTCTGATTACAGCGTGGATTTGCTCTGTCACATTCTATGTATTCTATACATAGCTATGATTTGACTAAATGGAAGTTCGTTTTCCCAGTTTATCCCCGATTGGATTTCCTTCGATTTGGTTGATCGTGGTATGAATTTGATTTTGATTTAGCTTAAATTGGATGCTCTGCTGTCAATTGAAGTCGTTTGTATCTATTCTAGACAAGAGTTGTTTCTCGTTTTCAATTTTGAACACAATCACATTTTGATTCATTCTGGTTATAATCTATACGATATGATTGGCAATAATGGTTAAGTGTTGCGATTTTATCTCCCATATGACTTTCGACCAACAGGAATACAATTTGGATTATGTTCAATATGTTTTTGTTAATATGCACCCAAATCGTGAATATATACGATTCATAACAGTTATACCCAACCGGTTATTTCGCATTGGTTTACTCGACTATGCTATCAGTTGGATTCATATTGCAATGAATATGCTGTTTGAATTTGATTTGAAAGAACGAAATTGACTGTATCCAGATTCACGATTTATTTCTATAATTAAACTCAGTCATGATTTGTTTTGATTATTTGCCCAGTTTACAATTGTAATCTCGGTTGATTCTATTACGATCCTATTTGTTGACCGTGCAAAGATCTATCACGAATTTGGTTGGGTTGATACTGTTAAGTATGATTTCGTTTACACCTCAGCGAAACAGTCTTTCTATTTTTACATTTGATTAAACGATTTGAATCTTTTGCTACATCATTATAGCTATAACGAATGGATGATGGTTGTGTTGGATTAGATCATATCACATACGATATGACTCACTATTGATTTCATTTAATATGAAACATTCTTGTTACTATTTGACCCAATTTTATGGTAAAAGAAAAACAGAGTATTCTTACCTCTGTTTTCGTTTGAATCACTTTAGAATATGTTTAATATTAAATGATAAAATCATTTGAATCTTGAGTGATTCGTTTTAAATGTTTATTGAAAGGAAATTGGATTTGATTCTTTTAAAAAAGATTTGATTTGATTTCGATTATGGTCCTGTATGCTATTTTAGACTAGCTACAAAATCAGATGATTATGTAGCTAAGTCTGTAGGATTAGATTTTTATTGTTTTGTTAATAAAATATCTTTCTAACTTGTTATTTTTGGTCTATTGCAGATGAATTTGAAATTGCAGTGGATTTGATGAGCAGTTAGGGGATATTTGAAATATTCTGATGTCATTTTAGTTTCCTAGTTTAGTAGATTTTGGGATATTTCCCAGATTATGTAAAACAGTTTGATATTATCCACAAGGAGGTTTTACCCTGTGGAAAGACTTATATATACTTATCATTTTTGTAATAATGGACATCCTCATTTGTGGGAGAACAAGGATATGGAGTTTTAATACAGACTGAAGCATAATTTGGTGTTTTGTGACAGCTTTAGCTTCTCATTATATCAATATTTTGTTTCATGTTGTGTATATCAATTTGTATCTCGTTAATGACTACTTTAGCTATCTTAATCATGTGCAAATGATATAATTTTAACCACTATAATCCATATCTTATTTCTTCTAAGTGTATAAAAAACATAGCAATTGCTTAGTTCAGTTTGTGAACGACAGATTTCTCTTCTTCATGAGTTGAATTATTAAATATAAGTTTTTGCATAATAGGTTTCCCTTATTGCAGAGATTTATAAATCATAAAATTGTTATGATTTTTTATTTCTTGTTTGTCCTGTAAACATCTCAAAGAGAAGCACAGCCTATTGTTTACAAGAAGCTTTTGGACTAACCGGTGCGAGTTTACTTCCTCCGACCAACTTCGAAGTTATCATACACAGGACAAATTAGGAGCGTTTCCAGGTCAGTTTGTCATTTGTTTAGTAGTTTAGTTTAGATATAAATTTAGTTATATATATATAGAATTAGTATATTAGATCATTTAATTTCAGTAAGTTTTATTTCTTATTCATAAAACCATAAAAATAAAAAATATATCTCTAGCTGTCTTAGGGCAGAAAAAACATGAGTTTTATAGGTTTTATTCAAATCTGCAACTTGTAGATATTGTATATTTGTGAATAAGTTGTAATTAGTAATTAGATATTTAATTGTTAGAGTTAGTGTAATAGTAATTAGTAGATTGTATATAGAATAGTTATAGTAGTTTATATTAGTTTAATTTCTTGTATTTAGTTTTAGTTTGTTTTATTAGTTTTATTTAGTTTTAGTTTGTTTTATTTGTTTTAGATAGATTAGTTAGTTTAGGTTCTAGTTTTATCTTTGGTTTTCTTAGGACCTTAGAGTGGCCAACGGAGCCGTTAAACCCATCAGGGTGGTTCATTCCAAACGGCTTGGGTTATTTAGACAACCTCGGACTGGTTCCACTCTCTCAATTGACGGACGGAAAATTTCGCCCGTCAACAATATACCAATTCGCCGATATTCCCTCTAAAGTATGCACTAAGTGGTGAGACCATTCCTCTGGTGGCATCATTTTCCATAGCGTTTTACACACCTCCAAGTGTTCTGTTGGTGTAGCTAGTCCATCATATTTATGTTGTTTTTTACCTGTATGTTCTATGTCGAACCTTATGCGCAATAATCACTTACATTGGTACCAATCTGTGATAGTATTATTTTGTGCACCCCACCATCTTGCGGGTGTAGCCTTTAGTGCTAAATCCACTAGTAGCAATATCTGATTTTCTAATACTTTGTCTTCATATTGTGTCAAGAAAGTTTCAAAATAATTTAGCCCGTGAAAACTGGGTGGTTCTCTGATTTTTGTGCCAATCCACCTTATTGCGCGGTCTATTCTGGCACACATTCTCGTGGATACTTCATGTAGTATTTGCTGCCAGTTTTCTAAACCGGTGTATGAGTCTGTTGTACATGAAGTAATAATTCACCAACTGAGTACCTTGTCTGCAGTTGGGTTTATATAGTCTACATCGCATGAAGTTTTTCTGTACAACTGGCCAATCTCTTCTGAATACAGACAAGTGGGTTCTATCAACCTATCGCCTTCTGATGGGTCGAGTGGGGCTACGAACCTATAGTCCCCCAACTCAAATTCCATTTTTCTGGATTTTAAGTTAATTATGGCCTGGTTGTCGAATGCCCAATCTAGACCAAGTAGTGTCAAGTAAGGTGTTGTGTCGTCTACTATTTCGATGACTTAAAAGTCTTCCTTAGTGCGCACACCATCCATATATACCATCATTCTTTTTAGTCTACCTATTGGTAGACTCTATGTTGATTTTCTATCTTTAATTGAAAAATTGAGTATCCTAATGTAGGTTCTCCCATGCATTTCCATGTAGCTTTTGGTAATACATTCACTTCAGATCCTAGATATAGTATAACATCTTCCATATTGAAATCCCCAATGTTATCATTTAGTATAAATTTCCTACTTGTTATTCTTCTTGTATGTAGGTGGTTGACAGTTTTCAATTCTGGCTTCTGTTTCGTCTCGCTGCTACATTTTTCTAGGATGTTTTGCAATATTTTGACAGATGAAGGATCACTTAGCATTTTGATACATGATTGCAAAAAGTCTTTGATAATACTTACTTGTTCCTTGGGTTCTATTCTGTTGGTATGGTCCAGTGATGGCGACATTTCATATTTTGGAGCTTCCTTGCTCTGTTGTGTAGTCGGCACAATGTTCTCCTTCTTGAATTATTGTCGAGCTTCTGTAAAGATCTCCTTCTCCTTATGCACATACAACTACTTCTTGTGGTCAATGTTCTTCTTTAACCATTGGTTCTACGTCGGTTCCTGTCGAAATGCATCATTTCCTGTTTTCATTCCTTCTCAAGTGACTATGTTGATGTTCCGTCCATCATCCCTTGCTTCAGCTGAAATCCACTGAACATTCTGGTTATTTTGATTCCTTTTTTCTTGTATCTTTATAAGTAATGTTGGAAATTCCTTTGTATTGTGGTCCTAAGCATGACAATACATACAATTCACTGGTGGCAGTGAGCAGTTTCATGCATAATGTCCTGGTTGCTGACAATTGTTACATGTGACTCGTCCTCTACCATGTCCAAAACCTCCTATGGCTCGTCCTGCTCCTCTATAATCTATGCAATCACCTTGCTGCGTGTTATACTGTGGTCCCTGATTATACTGCATGATATTGTACTGGGGTTGTTCCGGGTTGTACTGTGGCTACACGTTATTGTACGACTGCGACACAGTATTATACTGTTGTTGTGCAGTGTTGTATGGGGTTGGGGCTCGAGTGACTTGTGGTGTTGCTTGCCCAGTCATCATTTCTACCTGTACCCTGTATGCGTCTGATGTTCTTTCCCACATCAGCTCCATAGTTCTGCAATCTTTGTCGTCATGGCCGACTGGCTTACAAAAGGTGCAATATGGGTTCTTTGGGACTGTTTGGTATTTCTACATCATCGTGCAGTGGTAAGGGTCGTAACGTTGTTTCTTGCATATTTCGCACCATAATCCTCCCTATGGTAGTGGGTTTGGCATCTCTGTCACCATATACTATGAAAATGTTGGGCATTCATTCTTATGGTGTCCTTCCTTCCTACAGTTAGTGCACCAAACGACTTCTTGTTTGTCCTTTCTCTTATTCTGGTTCAACTGAAATTATAAATTCTTCAGATTCTCCTTCCGTTCTTCGATAGCTGGGTCCATTTGATGGTACCGATTCTCTTCCAATTGCAAGGCTACCTACAGAGCCTCTACCTGCGTCTAAAACTTCTATTGTCGTAATGGATATTTTAAGTGTGGGAGTAGTGAGCTGAAAAATAGGTGTCGATGTTGCATATCGGTCATAAGGTATTTTAACTTTCCTTTTAATCGCTTGAATCTTTGATCAATCTCCCATACTGATTCTCCTAGTTCCTGTCTTATTTCAATCATCTCATTCATGTATTGATACTCTAATATTAGCTTCTGGAACTCATTTATCAATAGTTTCTTAATGTTGTCCAATGTCCTTATCGTTTCGTGAACACTATTTGTGTCTAGACTCATGTACCAGTCTACTGCTCGATCTCTTAGCGTGATCGATATCTGCACGAGTTTGGTGTCTTCATCAGTGATCTACTTTTCTTCCCAGATCTTTGTGCAAATGAACAGATGCTTCTCAGGGTCTTCTGTTGCTTCTTCTTGAAACTCTGGTAATCTGATAGTAGGATCGTGTCCTCCCATTCCAAATACTGAGCTACTCCATCCTCTGCGTGGTGTAGATACTAGACTAAAGTTGCCTGAACTGGCTCCTCCAGTTGTTACTCCTTGTGTAGATGTACTTCCTGCTGTCGGACTTCCTCCGAAATTTGGTTGTCTAAAAGGTGGTGTTCTCTTTGGTTTATTGGTCACACATGGGTTTATGGGTTCCACACTGACATTAATATGAAATGGATGGTTTCCTTCTCCTCCTTTTCTTGGACCTCTTGTTTTCCTCTCATACGTGGCATGTAGGATTTCGTCAATCTTCTCCACATCTCGGAGATCCTCTACCTCTTCCTCATCGCTTTCCAATCCCTCCCTCTTGGTTACGACTCTCTTCTTGGTATTCACCTTATATTGGTAGGGTGCTCCACTATGCGTCGTTCCTGATGATGCCAAGATCCACTTAAGTTGGTTGTCATCCATTGAGATCGAGTCCAAGGGTTCCTCCTCCTCCTTCTCTTTATCCTTTCCTCCTTCCATTTCTCCTCTCTTTGTTAGTGCTTCCCCCCTTCCCCCATGCACGCAGGGAAGTCTAGCTGTCTAATTCCATTGTCATTACACCTTTGTTATATAGCAATATCTTGATAGAAGTATACAATGATCGAATTTACCTTCCTTTGGGTCCTCGTAGGAACTCTTTCTCAGCTGTGCTGTATGACTTTGCTGTGTCTACCACAAATTCTTTGATAAAGCCTGCCAAAATACTGTCAAGCCAAAAGTCGACTATGTGGGTGAATTTGTTTTTCACTTGCTGCAGTTGTTGGATCTGTACTGGAGTCCAATCTAGTTGTTGAATCCAGTTCTTCATGTGGTTATCCTTAAACCTTAAGATCCACTCCTGTATTATATGTGGAAAATCATAGAAAAAGACTTCGTGTAAATCCGTAAATATGTATTTATCTAGGTATTTACGTGGTGTGATCTTGGGGTTTCTATTGTCTTTATGTGTAAACTCTAGCTCTTTAGTTCTCAAATAGCACTCAATTTCTTCTCTCGTGGGGTTCCAAGGTCTCAACATTCACTTATAACATCTTATTTATCTTTTGTTCCGCTCCTTCAGTTCTTATTCATTCTATCTCATCTAATTAGTCCTCTCTTGTTCCTCTTAACATGAAAAAGGAACCATTTGTTGGTTACTATTTCCCTTCTCGATTTGTCTGAGTTATTTACCCAGGTTTCATGTCATTTGGGGTTCCAACAAAACCTCTAAAACTATCGGCCCTCCTGGTAATCCAGAAGGCAACATAACACTAGGAAGGTAGTGTGCAGTCTCACCCAAGATAGCTTTAAATGGGTGACTATAAGTCTTAGGTGTTTACAGCCTAGGACATAGTAGAAGATAGGGGTTTCTTGATTAAAGCCAGGTACCATGAGCTGTAAGGTAAACTACTTATCCCTTAAAGTCGCATACGTGTATTTCATAGTTTAATTCTAGCAAAGTATAAACATATTCATAACAATGTGCTAACTCATTCATCAAGATTAACCATTAATTTCTGAAACAAAGAAGAGACATGCATTGTAATGATCCCAAGCCATTATGCAAGGATCATCACTGTTTTGGTGTCTTTTAAAAACTTTTTCCTGGTTGTGGTATTTCGTCAAACAGATTGTTGATCTACTTGTTTAGATGTGTTTAGATGTGTGTGTGCAGCAAATAATAGAAAGATATAACCATGGAACATACCTCAACCATATGCAATAAGATAGACAAGCCAAAACATCTCAAATCTTCTTTATTCATAAAATAGAAGAACCTGCTAC
>JZKD02S1822185.1:431008-441453 GCA_000966675.3 Picea glauca
TCACTTTAATTAATTAATTAACCTTTTTACCTTTGAAAAGCTCCTTATCTCTCCTTGTTGCTTCCCTGGCCACTAAAAGTCACTTCTAGCCATCCCATCTTGTAGTGTTTCTCCTTCTGATTCCAATGAGCTATTACACTGAGAGGTTCCTCCAAGTAATGTGCCCAAAATGACCTCTTTAGTGAATTCCATTGACTTATAGCTTAAAATAGTCAAAATCATGGAAATCGTCAGAATGCAATGAAACCAAAGCCAACCTGTGCAGAATGTCTCATAATGATGGAATATGATCATCGATACAAGTTGGACCCCACAATGCCTCTCAAATACCCATGTACTCATTATAACATCCATCTGGCTACTCTGGTCATCATAAATCTCTACACTATGATGATGTCCCAAAGTGGGGACATTACATGCATACATTCAACATATTACATTAGTATTACCATGGTTCACCCCCTCCTGGTCTACGTCCACAAAGATTTGGCTCTTGGCTCTTTTATTATGCTAGTTCTGCATTCCTGGCACCACGTACTTACAATTCTCCACAAAACTGGGTAAGATCTATGTGATGCGAACTAGATCACATTAGGCTCTACAACCTACAATCTAATCCACAGATCTACCTTGCCTCATATATTCTATACTCAACAACTTACAAAATCGGTTCATACAACTAAAAACATTATATATCGCCTATGCTCCTACATGGTTACATTCTCGAAAACTTAACTCCAAAGCCTAACCCTCAACAACAAGAAAAACACTAACAACAACCCACCCTATATGATACTTTTGTATCTATATTTATACATTTCAGGCTCTTCATCCTTTTACATAATATTACCAAAACCCTAACCTTTCGTACGTTAGTTCTTTCTCCCATGTGTGTGTTTTTCTTCATCTAGTTGTTGCTTTCCTTTGTGCACACTTTCTTGCATGTGCGCGTGTTGTTCTTTTTCCAGTTGTTACTTCAGTTTTCTGCATGCTTTCTTTCCCACGATCATTCTTCTTTCCCCTTCATCCTAGTGCCAATAAGGATGCAATTTGAAGGATCAAAAGATAATAGTAGGACTAAGGAAGTGAGGGTTAAACCTTGAGGTGTCGATATGGAAAGGCCTTATGGATGAAACCCTAGGGGAGACAGGCTCACTTTGGTGTAGGGGAACTAGGCCTTAGTTCTCTCTCCTCCTTCCTTAACTCAATGGAAAAATAACTATCTCAAAATATTGCATAAGACTAAGACAAGAAGGTTTGCATGCAACGTGTTGCTAAGGTAAGGCTTCACTAAGAAAACCCTAAGGAAAATCAGCTCAACAAGGTGTAGGAGAACTAGGCCTTGATGCATTTTCTCCTTCTTAGCTTCAATAAGGTAAAAACGAATAGCATAGGAGAAGATAGATTTGAGTGTTTATATAGCAAGGCTCAATACTCTTCAACAAGGGATAGAAAGAGTAGAGTGTTGCTAAGGCAAGGCTCTATCTCACTTTAGCAAATAAAATGGAAAAAAATCTTGATAGGGACATGAGACAACGACTTTCAATGTGTGCTTGACCCCTAGGGATTAAATCAACAAATTATAACCATAAATGCAAGAGAAAAAATACTACAACCATTCAATTAATAAGTTTTGCATAAATTTACTTACATTCAATCAAGAAATCAAGTAGCAAACCCTAGTTGTAACACCTTCCACCAAGATAAATGCCAAAAATGCCAATAAAAGACTTCCTTCAACAAGTGCGCCTCACAATTTCATCCAAGAACTCCAAGTGCAGTGCAAATTTCAGACCTCACTAATGAGTGAGTGAAAGATTCTGAAAAAATGAAGGTTAAAACCCTCAATTTATACATTAACATGACCTAATTTCACTTTTAGGTCATAAAAAGGTCGGCAAGGACAAAATACTAAAATCATATTGTTTTACATTAAATTCTTAAAATTAAACCCCAATCAATAAATAGAGAGATGTCATGCCCCTTTTACGGCGACGATAGCCCTTTCTAGGGAAAATGCAACATCCTGGAGAAAAACGTTATTTCTCCTTGGGCTTCTCCAACCTGCCACACATGCCAAAACTTCCCCAGCTGTCTCCCAAAATGTCCATGCTATTAGGTGATGTCATAGTCATTAAGGGTGACGTATTAGGCCTTCCAAGGCCAATGTTTCACTAAAAAGGGAACAACCCGCCTAGGTCAAGCTCTCTCAGGGTGCCTCTGCAAGACGTCCTCCTTCTCTCCTATGAAAACCCTTATGTCCTGTCTCTCCCCCCTACTGGGGTCTCAACATCCATCTAGTGGTCTCTTCAACCCCATGGAGGTCGGATCTGATCATCTCCCCATGTCTACCTATCCAACATGGTACCTGTCTATCGAGCATGATCCTTCACATCTACAATTACGCCCTCCATGGGATCATAATTAATAGGGATCATAGCAATGTCAATCACATCTCATCATCAATATTATTAAACATGTGCACAAAACCCCTATTACCCTAGTTAAAAAATCAAAGAGATTATACAAGCCTGCAATAGAAGTTTGGGGAAAGTGACAGGGCGTCCTATTGGGCTAGTGTTCACTGGAAAATGAAAGTTCCCTGAAAGAATTCATCCAAGCCATGTAAGTGGTGTGATGTGGATAAGGGATGTCTAGACAATGGGTGTAGTGAGAGCAAGGGAGTGAAATTTTTTACCTATGGGTGACTTTGTAGAAGGCAAGCTTCACCTGTCCTAGATGCAATTTTTTCCATGCCCATGCATGCCTTTTCTTCTTTTATTCTTATTGATTTTTCTTCAAGAAGATAATCATGGGAAAATTCCTTGGCGTGGTGACTAGTGGTGGTAGCGTTACACACAAGTACTTTCACAGAAATGACAAGGTCGGCTTGTGATGAGACCCCCTTTCTCTTAGCCATGCAACCAAGAGTCACTACCCTAGTGTGGTAACCAAATGATGGTAGTATCATACTTCTAGGTACCCATCGACCTAATAGGCTGGATCATGATGAGACCCCCTATCCTCTGAGTAGGTATATTTTTTAATATTTTTTATGGGTCCCTCGTGTTTCTTATTGAGAATCCTTTTACTGCTTTCTTGGGGATTCTTAGGCAAAGCATCTCGAGGTTCTATTTTTAGGCTCTTATCTTTTTCAATCTTTCTTTTACCTTATGGTAATTTAGCCCCTTTTTCCCACAAGGTAAGGTGCAACCCAAAAATGATTGGCCAACCTAGTGCCCGAACAAGTGTAATGGGATAGATGAGTGGGATGCAAGATGAAAAAGTGGTGCTATGATGGGAGTGGATGATGACTCTTCATTAATCCCCCCAGTGGAGAACCAAAACCTATGGACACATAATTACTAGGGCATCCTATCATTCCCCCCATATATGGTCAAGTGGGAAAGTATAAGATCAAGCATTCATTAGAAACAATAGGAATTAAATGCACACATTCAAAGGTTTTGAGGATCAGAGTGACACATACCATGATACCTGAACTCATTACCTCATGGAGCAAGAACCATTTCTGACACAAGACCAAGATGATTGTGATGGATGTTTCTATTGCTGGCAAAGTAGCGACACAGAAAGGGAGAAAAGATGGGCCCTCCAAGGCCATGCTAAAATTTGATCCGGCTCTTAGTAATCCATGTCTAGGACCTGTGGGCCTCAAAACATGATCTCCTAGTTATACCTAAAAGTGGGGGATAACAGTACATTCATCACTTCACTTTATTATTTAAATAAATTCTTCTTTGCAACCACTTTGACTAATTTGACCTTTTCGGGCTTCTAGATGATTCATGATGGTTCTCCAACTTCACATGGCCATAACTCTCTAACTGTAAGGAGTTATATTACATTCCACATACCACTGGAAATGGAATGACATGTAATATCCATCTAGAATAGTCTTACTAAAAATATATCAAAACTCATACCATTATCCATCAAACAATCTTGGGTCCATTACCCAAACATTTGTGCTACCAAAATTCTCTACCAGACTTTCTTCAAGTGTTGACATCAATGACAACCAACCCAATTAATCAACAATATGCCCCTTTGGAATTGATGGCAACATTATGATGCAATACTAAAGTCATGCCACTCATGATC
Organism: Picea glauca; assembly: GCA_000966675.3. Classification (NCBI taxonomy): domain Eukaryota; kingdom Viridiplantae; phylum Streptophyta; class Pinopsida; order Pinales; family Pinaceae; genus Picea; species Picea glauca. The sequence goes on from JZKD02S1822185.1 coordinate 435,134, forward strand.
CCCCTGTGACCATTGCTCCCCCTGGAACCATCCCTCTGTTCTCTACATCTGATAAATTTGTCACCCTTTGTCGTCAATGGAAAAGGTATCTTTCCATCTAGGGCTTCCCCCCCTAACTGAACTATCCTTGGGGATACTCCCCTTAACTAAACTCTTCCTGAAACTAATCTCCCAACTGGAAATTTCCTCTCTATGGTGCCTCCTTGTGTAAATATAATAAATATAATCTAAGCATTCAAAATCATTCGTTTTAGAGTAAAACTTACTCTGAGTCTCTGGGGAATATTTTGAAAGGATTCCCGTCAAAGAAGTTTTTTAAAGATGTCTGCCACTTGTTATTTTGTGACCACATATTCAACTCTGATGTCCTTCTCTCCAACATGTTCCCGTAGAAAGTGATACTTGATTGGAATGTGATTCGTCTTGGAGTGCATCACTGGGTTCTTTGAAATACCGATGGCGGTTGTATTATCACAATAGATTGGAATTAGATCATCATACTCAACCTGTATATCTGTCAGAGTTTGTTTCATACATATAAAATGTGTACAACATGTTGTTTCTAAAATATACACTTCCTCGGCTATAGACAAGGATATTGATGATTGTTTCTTTCTTAGCCATGATACTAAACACTCACCCAAGTACAACATTGATCCACTGGTGCTTTGTCAGTCTTCAATTCAACCTGCCCAATCTGCATCTGTGTAGGAAATAAGTGATAGATCATTTCCTTTTGGATACCATAATCCAAAATCTTGTGCTCCTTTGAGATATGTTAAAATCCTCTTCACTGCTAATACATGTGATTCCTTTGTTGTTGCTTGAAATCATGCCACCTGTCCAACTTCCTGCATTACATCTGGTCTAGATGTTGTCACATATAGTAAGAATTCAATCATTGACATGTATTTCCTCTGGTCTGTAGACTTTGAATCATCATATTTTCTCAAATTCCAACTGGTTTGCATAAGATGGGTAACTAGTTTTCAATCTTCCATTCCGAACCTATTTAGGATTTCTCTGATATACTTAGTTTGAGAAATAAAAATTCTTTGTTTTCTTTGACATATATGAAGACCTAGAAAAAAGGATAGTTCTCCGAGTAATAACATTTTAAATTCATTCTTCATGCCCTTTGCAAATTTCTGTCTTAAACTGTCATTAGTACTTCCAAAAACAATATCATCAACATAAATTTCAATTAATAAAATAATACCTTGAGTTACCTTGATGTAGAGGTTGTTTTCTGCACTTCATTTCCATAGCTCGTAGAGAGATTTTTCATTGTTGTTTTTGAGCATTACTCTATTTTAAATGTGAACCATTGTATGCATTGTATGTGTCCAAAAAACTATCTGTCAATTTGGAATCCATGCTCTCATCTAATGTCATATATATTTCCAAACCAGTTAAGAGTTCTTAGGAATCCATCTTTGTCTATATTGTCCAAGAATCTGCTCCACAACTATCCATAATTTTGAGTCATATGTCATTGTACTATCATGAAGTACTACTACACCTGATTAATCTATCATATAGTACTTTTGTTGACTGAATGTACTGAATATGTCTACTCAAACTCTGTAAGTTGCCCGTAGGATGGTTCTCTGGTTTGTCTCATATTTCATATAGACTCTCCCTATCTAATATTCATATTATCTAGGTTTCTCTAATCCATATGTCTTAGAACAATTCCTTCTCTGATGCATATTCATCATCATCTTCATTGGTATATTCACCATCTCTCTGAGATATGACTTATTTCTTTTTGTGTGTGGATTCATCTTTCACTACAATTCCTGAAAGTAGAATCTCTTGAACTTGTTCCTTATTTACCTGTCCTTCTTTTATTTTAGTTATTTTCCAAACCCTTATGTATCTGACAACTTTCCTTTTCTCTGTATAATTCTATTCATCTCGTTTTATTTTCAATCTTTCGATCTTTCGGACTTGGTCTTTGTTCACCCATTCTTCCTGTTTTCTTATCCATACTTTCTTATATCTAATATCAATGTTCTCTTTTATGGAAGTATCAATCATGATTCTACAATCACTAGCTATGTGTCCATAGTTATGACATTTGTAACATTCAATGTTACGTGGGGACACACATGAACTTATTGCTTGAACATTTATTTTATAGTCCCTACAATCTGCAACCTTATGTCCAAAATTAGTACAATAAAAACAATAACCATAAAATAAATTTGCATACCTAGGAGTGAATGATCTTCTTTGTGGTGTAGTCCTTTAGAATTTCTGCCTTAAATAATCATAATAATGATTGAATCATCTTTGTGGCTTGAACATGGATGGTCTTCTTAAAGATGTATCTTCAATAGTTTTCTTACATTCTGGTTAATCGTGATTCTTTCCTTTGAGTACTCTTTATATTTTCTTCATTCTTCTTTTCTAGAAATCAAGAGTGCTTCTCTTCATTTTTTATAACTGATGTGGATGTTTTTGACTCTTTAACATTCTTGTTGATCTTGATGATTTTACTTCTGAATGTGACAACTTATTCTTCAACCTTCTCATCCTCTTCTTCTTTCTTCATTATCTGTGATTTCATGATTTCTTATGTTTTTTTTGCTTCTCAAGATGAATTTTTAATGTGATTATTTCTTCTTCAAGTCCTTTCTCTTCTTGACAAAACTCTACCTCAAGTTGGCTTAGATCGTTATTTCTTTCCTTAAGATGATATGTCAATATATTCTCTCTCATTTTTGCTTCTTCCTTCTATGCTTTTATGTTGGCTTCCAAATACTACTTTTGATATTCAAGATTTTCTTCGATCTTTCTGGCTTATTCTAGCTGAGTTCTTAAGTTCTCAACGACCTGTTGGGATTCTTTAAAAATGTGAACACATTCCTTTTGTTTCATCAATTATTTCTTGAGTGAATTATTTTATTCTCTTAGTTCATCTAAAGAACTAATCAATTATGCTTCATAACTATCTTCTTTTTCAATTGGTTTTTCTGTCTCATTTCCTTCATAGCATTCGATTTCAAGATGTCTGTGTTTTTCACAATTAAGGAAAAAAAACATACCTCTAGTGATTATGTACTCTTCAAATTCTGAATCTGTTTGACATGGTGAACATAATTCTTCTTAATTTGTATACGTGTCTTATTCGAAATTTTCTGAATCTGAGATGGGTCAAGAATATATTTCATGTAACTTATCCCAAATTTCTTTGGATGATAAACATTTACCAACATTTTCTCTTACTGAATTAGGTAATCCTTCCCAGATGAAATATATTGTTATTTTGTTAATCTTCTTCAATTCCTTCTTGGATGCAGTCTTTTCCATTTTTGAACTGTCATATCCTGTAACAATTGATAACCAAATATAATGTCCCTATTCTTGTAAAAATATTTTGTCCTTCTTCTCCACATCCCATACCTTAAACCATTATGACCATTAAACATTGGTACTCCATTCTGAGAATAATCCATGATCTCCTTCTAGTAGTTAAAATGTTTCCTAAAGGAATCGATTGTGATACCAATTGTTGGATTACTGAGAGGGGGTGGTGAATCAGTAATAGAGAAATTAAATCCTTTTTCACCATAAAATGCAAGTTTTATATCAATGTAGCATTATCATCCAATAGTTGTGGAGTTAATAAATAATGAACAAATGAGAAATCATACATATACACAATATGCCAGGGTTTTACGTGGAAACCCAAAATGGGAGAAAACCATGAAATGATTTTTCTTATATGTCTTTAAGAATTACATTCATTGGAAGCACCAAATTCCTTTGGTTCCCAACTACAACTGGAAGGAGGCCCCAACCCCCTAGTTTCTCAATCTACAACTTGAGGGAAGCTCCAACTCCCCAATTATCTAGCTATAACCAGAAGGAGGCTCCAACCCCTTAGTTTCTCAGGCTACAACCTAAAGGAAGCTCCAAATCCCCAATTATTTGGCTACAAATAGAAGGAGGCTACAACCCCCTATGTTTTTTTGGCTACAACTATAAGGTGGATACAACCACATTTCCTTTCCCCATCCAACCACCCTGACATAGAAGTATAATGATGGAACCACTGTCACACTATCATTGTGAGATATACTTATGTAAACCTGTACCAATCAACCTATAACAAACTATACCAATAACGTGTGTCAACATGTACCATACATCAACCTGTACCTCAAACTGTACCATAAGAAAATGCATCAACCATGCACCAAACCTGTACAAATAACCTGTCACAATAACCTATCCAAACAACCTCTAATCAACCTATACCATAAACAAGTGCATCAACCATGCACCAACCTGTACCTCAACTTGTACCATCAATGAGAGTATCAACCATGCACCAAATGTGTACCAATCATGTATCAAATACACATAAACTATGAATCATCAACATGTACCAACATCATCAACTATACAACTCATGTATGTGCCAACTCATCAACTACTTGTCTCAACCATGTACCCAACATGTACCTCAAACAAAAGACCTCATCAATTTCATCATCCAAATCTGATTTGTAACTCTGTAATATACCTAGTGTATATTATCACATACATGCAAACCTTCCTTAACTTTAACAACAAGAGACTAGCATTTTCATCAAAGTTTACCTTAGTCTGACATGACTAATTTTGGATTAGTCAAGGACCCTAACTTGAAATAATCATAACTATGTACTTGTAATTAATAGAGATCTGAAAAAAATACAAAATTTTCTTCAATGTCTTTTATGCAATTCCTCCAGGTTTCACTACTTGGAACCTCTCAGAAAAAGAGTTATAGAAAAAATGGCATACCTTGTTGAATTTCGGCTTACTCTAGAGAGAAAATGTGTAGAGCGTGCCCCGCAAGGAATATGTGTTGTATGGATCTTAAAATGGTACAAAGAATACTAAACACCGTACTCTAACCAATACATTTGGTCTTGCTGAATTTCGATATGTTATGAAGAAGTTATGACATTTTTACCCGAAACACCTATTTTAGACTAGTTTCAGGACTAGCCAGAAACCATATTTTCCACAGAGTGTAACTCCAAAACTACAACGACCCACAAGATGAAATCTTATCAAAACTACCTGGATATATTTCCTCAATGGACTCCCAATTTCATGGTCTGAATCCTTCTAGAAAAAATGTTATTTTGAAAATGGTGAGATGACCTGTAAATAACATACCTTCGAAAGCATCATCAAAAGAATTTATCCTCCCTTGAATTTCATCCTTATTTACTTCACCTTCCCTCTGAAATTCGGCTTAGATATCCTTTGGTTACCTTATTCACTTGTAGATATTCAATATGCTCAAGTGTGTTTAAAATGAGAAAGCCTTTCCTCTTATTTATACTTTCATGTAGCTTCCTCAAGGGGTTACATTTTAACCATCTTAATCCACTTTCCTTATTTTTGTTGGAAGATTGGTTGTTGTCATTGATGTCAACCCTAGTCATGGGTTTTGGACTGCAAGATTGATAAAGGTATTTGGACATGAAGGAAAATCCACATGCATATACAACAACCATTAATGGATAGTATACATCATGTTGTTTTTGGTTGTATGTGGCACGTCACGTGGATCCTCATGGTTGAAGAGAAATGAATTTTTGAAGATGACAAAGTGAATTGAAGAAGGAAGTACATGTAGGCCCTGAAGATAATTAAAGAAAATAATTACAAAATAAGAAAGTGTTAGGTCGGACCTAATGTTAAAATGAAGTGACATAAATGGTATAAATAAACATCATTATACATTCATTTTGATACAAGTCGAATTTCATAGGAAATAAGAAGTAAAAGCAGGCCAGATTTCAAGGGAGGATGAAGTCTTTTGGTGATGTGTTCTAAGGCATGTTATTTTCAGGTCATCTTACCATTTTTTCTATAACGTTTTTTTCTAGAATGATTCAGATGGTGAAATTGCTATTGTATTGAGAAGACATATAAAGGTACCTCTGGTAAAAATTGAAGCTCTTGATTCTCTATAATTATGGAGATACACTTTGTGGAAGATAGGGTTTGTCACTAGTCTTGAAGCTAGTCAATAAAAAGGTGTTCCAGGTAAAACAATAATAACTTCTTTATACAGAATCCAAATGAAGTGGAACCACTTCCATTGAATAGAGTATGGATTTTAGTTTCTTTTGTGTGAGTTTCATAATCATATGTTAAATATTGAGTGCGGGGCATGTTGTACAAGTTGGGCCTTCTGAATAGACCATAATTGAATAAAGTCTACCATTCTTTCTATAACCTCTTTTTGGGGAGGATTCAAGGAGTGAAAATTGGAGGAGTTTTAGAGAATACATTGAGTAATATTA
>JZKD02S1822185.1:457085-471614 GCA_000966675.3 Picea glauca
CAGGTTGAGGAATTTATTTTGATCAGTTGTCATATATTTTTAACACCCATTATCGACATACCATTGACTTCTTTTATCTTTGGCATACAATGCTACCTTACATTTTGTTTCCTTTTGTTTTTCTTTCCATATCTTATTATGTTTTTCTTTTAGAAATTTTGAAGTATGTGTCTTCATGGTAGATTCTAATTATTTGCAATTACTAGATTTATGACCATAATTTTTACATTGGTAACATCCAATGTTTTAATCTAGTAGTGGAGAAAACGAATTGTAGTTTTTACTCCTTTAATTGGTACTATACTTGTTGTTCCTATGGCCATATCTTTGAACACTTTTATGATAGTTCTTTTTATAATCTTTACAGTCTAATTCTTTATGTCCAAAATTATGACAAGAAAAACAATAGCCAAGAAAGAGATGTTGATTCCTTTTTGGAGGAGTTCTTCATGGAGTAGTATTTTTTTTGTACTCATTTCTTTTTGGAGAGAGTGCATATCTTTGTCGAGTAGAGTCATTCTTTATGTGGTTATTTTCTCTTTTTAACAATCTCTGAAGGGAAGATGCACAAGTCTTTGGGTTTTTATCATTAAGTCGTTTAATTAATATTTCTTCAATTCTTTTAGCTCGTTTTAGTTGATTTTTTAAATCAACAACGATTTGTTCAATTTTCTTGATGTTTTTTTAAACTTCTTCTTCTCTTGATTTTTGTTCTTACTTATAATCTAACAATTGTTCTTTTAATGATTTCTTCTTACTTCTATATCTTCTTAGTTCTTCGAGAGAACTAATGAGTTATCCTTCAAGATCAACTTCTCCTTCAACTTCTGGAATTTCTTCATTTTCATAATTATTATCTTCATTAGTGTCAGTTTGAGTTTTTATTCCCATAAATAGAATAGCTATATCATCATCTTCACTCATGTCATATGAGCTACTGTCTTCTTTAGAATAAACATTTTTATTTTTCTTATAGAATTTTTTTTTGTATTGGGATTTTCTGTTTTTATGTTCTTTCTGATTGTAAGCTTATTCATCATCACCATCGTTTTCCTTGGGATAAGGAAATTTAGAAGCAAAGTGTCATATTTTTCCATAGTTGAAGCATTTGAAAGGTAACTTCCCTTTGTATTTTCCATATCCTTTCTTAGGTTTCTTAATGGATTTTGATTCTTCCATATCATATTTTTATGAGTTTCTTTCATTGGATACATGTTCATGGTTTTTAGTTCCTTTTGAGACTTTGAAGGTTGTTTCACCTTTTGAAGGTTTTTCTTGTCCCGTTCTCATCTCATAGGTTGTGATAATCCCATGTAGTTCATCCATTGTGAGTTTTTCAAGTTTCTCTCAATATTCCAAGGTAGATACTTTTGGATCATATCTCATTGGGAGTGATATTAGTACCTTTCGGACTACTATTTTTTCATCTAATTATTCTTCTAGTCCTCTGATTGTGTTGACACTTTCATCTACTCTTAGAAGATATTCTGCATTGTTTTTTTCTTTCATGTTCAATCTTTCAAACTGTCCTCTGTACGTTTGAATCTTTCTTTTCTTGAATTTGGCACATCATTCATAGATTGTTTGTAGTTTGTTCCAAATCTCTTTTGTTGATTTACAATTCATGACTTTAAGAAACACATTATTTGCTAATCCACCTAGAATTGAATTTACAACTCTTGAATTATCATTTCATAGTTTCTCTGTAGCTATGTTTGAAGCAGTAGTTTCTACTACATCATAACCCTTTATCACAAATAGACATACATCACATCCTAGTTCCATTAGGTAACTTCTTATTCTTATACTCTAGAATGCATAGTTATCTCCTTTGAATAGTGGAGCTTTGTTTGAGGATATCCCTTCATGTTGATCCATTTTGTTTTCGTAGAATATTCCTTCCAGTGATTAGACTATGATGAAAGAACGTGGTATGATACCAATTGTTGGAATGTTGTTTAATATTCATTGGGGGGGGGTTGTGAATGAATCAATATTATCCCTTTTCAACAATTTAAAACCACTTAATTATTAATTTTATCAAATCAAAACAAATGATCAACAAAAAGGTACAATACATAGAATTTAAATGTGGAAAACCCAACTTCACAAATGTTCTTCTTATTTTCCATAAAGATTACATTTAATTTATGTTCTCTAACTCAAAGGAAACACCAATTCCCTATTTTACTAGTAGGAACTAGAAGGAGGTTTCAACCCCCTAGATTTTACCATCACTAACTGGAGGGAAGCACCAACTCCCTAGTTTATTTAGCTATAACTGAAAAGATGTTGCAACACCTTGGTTTACCAGCTTCAATTGGAAGGAGGATATAACCTCCTTTGTAGGCTCCAACCTGCCCTAGCATGAACCAACCTCCATTTTTATGATAAGTACTTCAATATTCAAATATTCATAATCTTCTTTGTATTCTGTTTCATATATTCATTTAATTTCTTGGCCTATGACTCTATTATTGATATTCAAATTTTAAGCATAGAGACACACCCTATTTCAACAATAATTCCATTTATATAGTCTTTCAATTGTCATCCACAACTGAACAATTGCACCTCTTTAATATAGGAATGTATCTATTCATTATAAGTATGTTCGTTTTCAATATAAGATATTAATCATACTATTTTAATTAATACAATGTCAATGAACCATTGTGCATTTCAGATTCTTTAGTCACATTTTTAACTAGGTCAATAGATTTTTGACTATCATGATTTAATTCACTTTTTTACTTACCATACCTAAATACCACCATGGTTTGCAAATACTGTGTGCACATACCATGTGCTCTTTCTCTTTTTACCAACAATGAATGGAGAGAAGCACCAACTCTCTAGTTTCTTTATCTATAACTGAAAAGATGCCGCAACACCTTGGTTTACCAGCTTCAAGTAGAAGGAGGCTATAACCTCCTTTGCAAGACCCAACCTTCCCTAGCACCACCCAACCTCAATTTTTATAATAAGTACTTCAATATTCAAATCTTATTAATCTTCTTTGGATTCTGTTACATATCTTAGTTTACTTTCTTGGGCTTTGAATCTCTTATTGATGTTCACATTCCAAGCACAAAGACACCCCGTATTTCAACAAGAATTTATGTTTATATAGTCTTGCAATGGTCATGTATAATTGAACAATTACACCTCTTCAATATAGGAATGTATCTTTTCATTATAAGTATGTTCCTTTTCAGTATAAGATATTAGTCATACTATCTTAATTAATACAATGTCAATGAATCATTCTTCCTTTTAGATTGTTTAGTCATGTTTTCAATTTGGTCAATAGATTTTTTAATATCATGATTTAATTCACTTTTTGTCTTACCATAGCTAAATACCACCATGGTTTGAAAATACCGTGTGCACATACCATGTGCTCTTTCAGTTTTTCCCTTTTTCTTTAACTCCACTTTCACTTTTACCTTTTTCTTTATTCCACTTTATATTTACTCATTTTTTATGTAAACTCCACTTCCACCTAACTTTTCAACTTTCGTTATTTATTAAAGTCATAGTGATATTTAGTCCACTCTCATTTCCACCTTTGGGTAAACTTTGTTTCCACTTAAATTTTCCACTTTTGTATTCATTAAAGTGATACCAAGGTCACATTTATATTTAATCACTTGTTAACCCTCGACATATATTTAATCAATTACTAACCTTTGACATATATTTTATCTTTTAAATCAATGACAATTTGTTCAACAATTGATTGCCTAAGTGGATCTAACCATTGGTGGTTGCTGGAAATTGTTTAGGTTTGAAGGGTCATCCAACTTCAGCCTGGAAAAAATTATGAACAAAACTTGCTACGAAATATCGACTATCGTGTTAATATGACAGATTCAAGGGTTCTCAGTGTTGCATCAACAGACTTCCCTTCGACTACATCTGAAATGATAGTGCACGAGAAATTATTCAAGAGGGAGACTCACTAGTATTAGTTATGTTCATCATGATACTATCTCAACAGAATATACAGTCACCAGGACAATTTGACTGGACTTTTGTAGTAATTGAAATTGTCTCATTCTTTTGTTTTCATTGTTTCATTATTTCAAATCACTCCACCAAGTGATGCCCTATATTCCAGTAGTCCACTACGTTCCTGTAAATCAGTATTCCTCTTGTTTTTTTCTGCAGTTACAATTCACACTCCACTGTTGGAGCCGCCTTTTACAAATGGTTGAAATATAATTCTTTCAATAAAAAAATTCCCCCGACATGCGAAGTGGCGATAGTCATTATAGTCCTAAATCATCATCGCCTAACCATTACGAAAGTCTATCACTTTTCTTTACCTCGAGCTTTCGTGCTTCAGGATTTACAAGTTGCAAGGTTTCCAAACTCCGATATGTGAAGTCGCGAGACGGCTTCAAAAGTCACCCGGGTTAGTGTAGGGGGTAAGTCGCTTTAAACCATAGTCAAACACTGTCAGGGTTTCTTGACTTGACAATCACTCTTCCAAAGAACTATACCTTCGTAGCTCCAAGTCGTGAAGTCGCGATATTCTTTAAGCACTTAACACAAATTATGTTTTTTAAACTAAATCGCATCATTGTGATTTTGGGTTTTGGGGGCTCAAAGGGAAGGGGTGTTTTCTCTCGATACGGTGAATGCCGAAAAAAGAGATTAAAGACTAAAACAAAACCTAATTAAAGGAGCTAAGCCGTATCAATAAATGCATTAGTACAAATTTAGTACGCACCGTCTACGGAGTAATTTTAAATGTCTTTGCGCTAATTTATGTTGAAACTTGTCAAAAAATTATGGCATTTATTTGAGATACGACGAAGTGACAGATAAGGATATTGCTTTTACTGCTAAATATTTCATTAAAATGAATTGACCATTCTATTCACAAGGACACCGGGGTTTTAAATGGCTAAGATAAAGGAGTTCTTTCTTTCATTATTTCAAATTTCATTTCTATTTTGCGCAAATAAGCTTTTTCATCAGGCTAACTTTTGTCTGTATCTACATCTTTACTACAGGAGAGATGAGTACAGAGTCCTCTATCATGGCTCCATGAAAAGCATCCAAGGCGATTGCTGAGAGTTTGGGGCAAGGCTCAGATACTGTTTCTGATACTTCACCTCGAAGTATTGATACCGTCAAAACCTGGTCATACGTCTCTGACATTCTTCGGTCCGAATTGGTGGATTGTTTATATTATTCCAGCGATAACGAGAAGGACGATTTGGCCACCAAATAAAAAATCGTCGCTCAAGTGGAGATGCACAAAATAGCGGCAAGGCCACGACTCCTTCCCTATTATGATATGATCAGATGGGCGCTAGACCATGTGGATATCCCAACCAAGACTATTATCAATGAGCAACATGTGACAATTGGGACTTTTCGGCCTGAACATTTGTAGGCAATGTATCAACTGTCACCCACGCCAAACTTCGTGTACAATGACAAGTTTATGGAATATTTCAAGCCGAAGCAATGCCAGAAATATGACATAAACTTGTCTGATATGATCAAATATTGGGTCTCGCACCCCGTAAAATTCCGGGCGAATGGTAACAGAGTTTATTCAATCTCTTCCTTAGAACCACAATTCAGGTATATAGCAATGATGACCTATAGGTTGGACAGGAGGGAGGACACCGCACACTTTTTCCTCTCACAGGTGCCTCTGATTCATACAGTCACTAAAGGTTTTTCCTTCGACTGGGCCAAACTATTGTCAGACAGTCTAACCAGTCGGATTACTGAATATCGAGCGCAGAAGGCGAATGGGAAATCCACCTCATTTTTCATGTTCGCCTACATCATGGACGTTGTTTGTTTCATGACGCCTTTCCCTCTAATGAGATGGAGCTGGACTCCATCTGATGTTGAGCCTATCCATGACTATCACTCAAAACTTTGGGAGGATAAGGCAACAAAATTCATATATGATATTTTCAATTAGGTAATGGTATTGATGCATGTATCCATCTTTAGTAACCCATAGCCCAGGATTTCATATAGTATCGCCACCAACTTGAGAAGTGTGGATGACTGGTATGTAGAACCAGAATTTTCATAGATCAGGGTTTTCGATGCCTCTGTGCTCCCGTATGCTCTACCACAATTTATGCCGAATAGGTTGGTATGTAGCGAAATCGCCAGGCAAACCATGATCAGTGACATAAGCAAAGAGCTTTAAGGTTTTTCTAAGAAGGTATGGTTGCCCTTCTCCATTCATTTGAATACATATTCTTTATTAGATTTCAGACATGCAAAAGCCGAGGCAACAACCTTAGAGGATATTAAATTGGTCCACATTGAGTTTAAGGAACATGACCCACACAAGGTCGTGGGTAATCACATGGCGAGTTGTGGCCTAAAAAAATATGAACATGAGCATTCACCTCATGACGACATCTTCCAAGGGGAGAGATATTATGCCGAGGTCCTAAGTCGGATTCAAACCCTGTCGCCCGAGGAGATGGCTGATTTCTTCAAATTTCAAGAACACCGGCGAAGCTACCTTCCCCCAGTCTTATAGGGTAAGAACCCACTGACTGCATATGTACATCAAATGGAAGCCAAGGGCTTCAAATATTCAGGACCTGACCAAGGAGAAAATCATGAAAATAAAAATCAAACACGGGACCCGAAACAGGAAGCCGAGATCCCCAACTCTCCAAGCAAGATAGCCTCGGTTGTTACCTCACAGAAATCATCCAATGAAATCGATAGTCCCATCATTTCTGTCACTCCCCCACAGTCCACAAAGGGGATCCCCAATGAGGGATGGATACTCGGCGAAGAACTAACGCCTATTACTGTAGAAGAGTTTCCTTCGAATGAATTTTTCTTTGATAAGAAGAGAAAGGCCGGTGTGAAGCAAGAGATTTACCGAGAAACGGGCACGTTAGCCAAAAAATTCAAAATCCTAGCCAATGGAAAAGCCATGAAAAAGGGGGAATTCGAAACTCAGATAGAAGCGACGTTGGGGGCTTTTGCTAAAACCAACCAATACTCTATCGGATCCCTAAAAAAACAATTAATGCGAAAGAACCGCTTGATCATAACTTTGGAGGCTAAGCTATCTACAACAGAAGTTGCTGTCAGAGATCAGGTGAACACAAATCTAGAGCTAGTCAGAGCAGCCGATCAAAAAGAAATCGAGCAGCTCAAATCCGATCTCGAACAAACACAGTTGTCGGGCCAGACCAGTCAGTCATAGATAAGCCAATAAGAAGAATTGATAGGGCAGTTACATGCAAAGCTAAATTTTTCCAAGAGCCAGGTGATAGATATCGAGATATTACAATCCCAAGCTATCGAAATCCAAAAAAGAGTGTCAATATCTCAACAAGATGTACTCGCTAAAGTGGAAACCATTCAAAACCACTACCAGATCATTGATCAAGTGCTGGAAGACATCTCTTTGAGAGAAAGAGAAGTTGGGGCGGCTTGGGTCGCATTCCAAGAGGTTGTCATAGCCACAATGAAAAAGGAAATGGGCAGTAGTTCCAAGCTCTCCGTCCCAGAGTAGACCAGAGGTAACATATTGCTGAAGGCATGGGAGCGAAACATATCAGAGAGCAGAGAACGCACTAAAGAGGTAAGAAACTCTTGTGAAGAAACTTTTAGCTTGATATATGAAAGTTTATTGAGTCTCGATAATGAAAGCAGTGCTAGGACACTGGGCCAGATCGATATAGCCAAGCACCTGCTAAATATCAAGGAGAACGAGGAAAACGAGTAGGCTAAAATATCATAGATCAGCCAGACTGACATAGTCCATGTGGATAAATTGTTAATAAAACCAAGTATACAATTATGTTCCATCATCACCGAAGACCGATAAGTGGGAGGAAGGTTTCCACAGTTAGTGAAGGATTGTTACACTTTTGAGGCAAACCACCAAGCAGAGCCTTCTAGGTTGATAGCCTAGTTGGTGGAGAGGTGCGTCACTTGCACCAAGAAAGCGAAAGGACAGGTTCCTGGTACCAAATAATGACAAGTGTCTACCTGTTCTATTTTCAGAACCTGAAGAGTAAAGGAAAGAAGTTGTTCCACCTGCATGAAAGATGACAAAGGAAAAGAAAGCGAAACGCTTGAACTTCTCATTTTGTAACCGAAAATTTCGGGAACGATTGAAATTCAAATGTTCATAAGTTTGTATATATAGGAATTTTGAAGAAGGAAAGAGGGTTGGACCTTTTTTGGCCGATTGTGATAGAGACTTTTTCGTTTGAAAATTAACACAAAGAAATCCGAAGATTCCTAATTCTGTCAAGACTGAGTTATGAGTTTGTTTCCTCTGTTATCTTATATTCAATTTCATTTCGCATATATATGTCCGATGAATGCTTCACTGCGATTTAGTATAACCTCTAACGTGGTGATCAACTTTTAGATGTCTAATCGTTTGCAGTTTTTCCTCTGTATTGGCTATCAGTTGGTACAAGACCTGTGAATTTTTTTAGATGTTTATATTTTATGCTTCGTCATATTTCTTCTTCAATTTACAGGGTGAGATTCTCCCTTGATAGGAGCCTCACATTATAGACAGCTTAATGTTTTCTCACATTTCTCACATGATTTCTTAAAAATTAACTCAGTTATGGGAAAAGTCCTTTGGTTTTCATTCTATCTGTGATTTCAGATTCGAGAGTACTCTTTTTACGATCCAAAATTTGAGGCAGCATCCTAAACCTCGAACTTTCCTTTAACTTTCCCTATTCCTCTATGACTGTTCCCATTTCCAGACAACCCAATATTGAACCCAACATGTTGGATCAAACCACCATCACTCTGATCCTTTTTGACACCATACTTAAAACAACCATCACCCGGGTAGAACTAGAACGTTCATTGGCCACCATTTAACGAGATATAAGCATCGAGGAACTTTTGGAAGTGAGACAGAGAAAACTTAGAAATTAGCATTAGATTCCTTTCTTGAAGGTTGATCCTCCTCCTTTTTATATTTTACACCACTTTTGGATGCCTGGACCTTGTACCTTCTAGCCTTAAGTATAGACTCTAGAACAACATATTTCTGGTGCCATTGCCGGGGACCGAAGTTACAAAACCTTTTCCCTGGGAGATCGACATTATTAGTTCCTACCCTTTGATAGTGAACAAAAGGTGAACACCTTGTTAAGGATAAACTTTCATCATTCACTTGGTGACTCCATGTTTAAGTAAGTTGGCTTACGGGCGAAGGAACACTAGACAAAACCCGGATGGTAAATAGACCACGCTCGTTTCCGATCCCGAAAACATACTGAAAACAAAAGGTTTCCTTAAGTCGACCACTGCTGTCTACCAGCTTAAGTACCCATAGCCCAAGGCTAAGAGTTCTTTTGAACCTTCAACTTCGCACAATTCCCCCCCTGAAACCATCAACCCAACTTTAGCTCTCCCTGAAGTTAAAAGTGAAATCCATCTGACAACCTCTGACGTACATAAAGGTGAAAATCCCACAGTAAATTTATTAGCGATCGATATCTCCCTGACCCTTCAGTTAGATTTCATGATCCCGCCTAGTCTCAAAGAGTATACCATATACTCAGATTCCATGCCTGCGGGTTCCCCTAATTACATCTCTTTCAAATCTGAGGAACCAAGCTCGCGCATCCCTTTTCATCTTTCTTCAGCTTTCTCATCTCTTGAAGAGGCTAAGGATTATCTTTTAGTGTTCCAGAACCCTCTTTATAATGCACTGTTTTCCTATCCTGTAGTATCAATGGCTGATTTCAGAGTAAGAGGTGGAGGGGTTTTAGGAGGGGGAGGTGGAGAGGCTCCAGGAGGAGGAGTGGGGGGCCAAGGGCCACCCCCACCTCCTAGAGTTTTCGCTAAAGTAGTTGCAAGATATGCACCTTTGGTCCTGCCTATCCCTCTTCATGACTTTCCTGAAAACTACATTAAAAACTTACCTAAATTTACAGGGGAAGGGGACTTGACCATGACCAAACATATAAATTTATTTGATCAGTTCGCAGATATCCTAGGTCTCAAACACGAAGACGTATACTCGAGGTTGTTCATCCAGAATTTCGAAGGACAGGTACTAACCTGGTTTCAAAGTCTACCCGTAGGTTTGATATTATCCTATGATGCCCTAGAAGACTCTTTTCTTAGACAGTGGGGTGAAAGGAAAGACCATTTGTATTATTTGACCGAGTTTGGGTATTTAAAAAAAAAAAT
Organism: Picea glauca; assembly: GCA_000966675.3. Taxonomy (NCBI): domain Eukaryota; kingdom Viridiplantae; phylum Streptophyta; class Pinopsida; order Pinales; family Pinaceae; genus Picea; species Picea glauca. The sequence goes on from JZKD02S1822185.1 coordinate 467,280, forward strand.
TTGAAAACTGTTATGGAATTCATTCAAAGATTTAACAAGTTATATAATAAGATCCCAACCGAAGTTAAACCATCCCAACCTGCAGCCAAAGTAACCTTTGCGAGAGCCTTCGAACCTAATTTCACACTTCTTTTGAGAGAAAGGAGAGGGGCTACCCTGACCCGAATGCAAGATGATGTCGTAGAGATCGAATCTAACATGATGGCTTCTGGCAAATTTAAAACAAAGGTAGAAATGGGAAACTGAGAAACCAAACGTTTTAGGGAACAAGCAGGACCCTTAAGGCCTAGTAGATCCTCAGGTGATAAAATCGATGATATGGCTAGGATAATCAAAGAGTTATCAAATAATATTTCTAGAATGGCGCTAGATCAATCCAAGGTAGATCCTTTTGTGAAGAGGGAATTCATAAGAAACCCCAATCCTCAAAATCAACAAAGACAGATTAAAAATGAAAACCAGAAAATTCAAAATCCTTTAAAAACTAAAATTTTTATAGGAGGAAACTACCTACAAGATTTCGAGGACCTGGATGAACATGTGACAAATTTGGGTGATGATTACACACAACCTTACTTAACTAAATAAGACTACAAGAAGCCCTTAAACACACTGCAACCATCAAATAAAGACATTGACATAAGAAACATTGATGTTTCTATTGATCAAGAAATAACCGATTCTATAATGACTGAGGTCCAACCTAGGTACAAGTTGAGGCCTAAAAAAAAACCTGCGTCGACTCCTCAACCCAAGAAAATTATCCCCAGAGGAGAAATATACCATCCCATCCCAAAAGAGACCGAGATATGTAATAGCAAAGTAAAAGAGGTAGATTCGTTGAATCCCAAAGTAAAGGAGGCTGAGACCCAAGTGAAAGAAACTAAGACAGTTGAAACACATATACCGATAGATAAACTCACAGGAAATAAATCAACACAAACAAATAAGTTAGAAAAGGAGTCTGAGGTTTCAACCAGAGAAACAGACAAAGGTAGTGGAGGTTTCAGCCTTGAAAATGAGATAAATAAGATCAAAATACCGATCCCCCTGGTCGAATTAGCAAAATATCTTGTGTATCAAAAGCAGATAACCAAAATGATAGGTTTTTCAGATCTAGAAAGTCACTCTGACGTGATAAAATTGGAAGATGATAAGCCTAATATCACTTTTGGTCCACATTTCGAGGGTGCCATAGACAACGTCGCCCCCTTCTATATTACCCTGAATGTGCATGATTGACTGCTTCATAACTGCATGCTAGACTCTAGGGCCTCGCATAATGTGATGCCCAAGTCTATTATGGACAGACTAGGCCTCAATATGACCAGGCCTTATGGAGATATCTACTCTTTCGATTCAAGAAGAGTTAAGTGCATGGGTATGATAAAATATTTAGTTGTCACCCTTGCATAGGTCCCGGTGAAAAGCATATTGATGGATGTAGTTATCGTCGATATATCTACAAAGTATGGTTTACTACTATCTAGGTCGTGGGGAGCCAAACTTGGGGGGTCTCTTCAACTAGACATGACCTACGCCATGATTCATGTGTTTGGTGGACAATTTACTCGGCTCTATAGGGAAACGAGGCTAGCATACACAGTGAGCGACCCACAGAATCCTAACAATTTTCTTGTTTATGTTGCCGATCAAGATCTAGGAAATTGTATTTTGTCTTTTGATGATGGTGTAAATAGAAGTACATAAGATAATTACATAGATGAAAATGAATCAGGAAAGATAGATAAAAATTTGTATAGCAGTGGAATTTGGAAAATGTTTTTTTACAATGCCATGTCATATGAAGGAGCAGGTGCAAGAGTACTGTTTGTAGCACCTGAAAATGAATTTGTTATTCCTTTCTCTTACAGGATTCAATGGGATATAGACTGTACCAATAACGTATGCGAGTATGAGGCCTTAGTCTTAGGATTAGAAGCTGCTAGGAAGAGGAACTTAAAGAACTTGGAAGTATACAGAGATGCAGAGTTGATAGTGAAGCAGATAAACCGACAATACCAAGCCAAACACCCAAGATTGAGATCTTACAGGAATTGCGCCTGGGATTTAATGGAAAATTTATTTTCATCAATAAATGTTCATTTCATCCGATGCGCCGAAAACCTGCAAGTTGATTCATTAGCCAAAGAAGCTTCAACTTTCGTACCCCCTACCTCTTTCAAATTAAAATACCACATAGAGGTAAGGCACAAACCATCCATACCAAATAACATACAATACTAGCAGATCTTCGAGGATGACAAACAGATCAGAAAGTTCCTGGAAATTGTGGGCAACTTCACCGAAACCCACATTGACCAGGAGAACCAAAACGATCATGCGTGGATCATGAAAGAGGGAGGGGAGCCTCAGGAGTTCCAAGAGAAAATTTCTAATCATCACATGTTGGTTTTAAAGAACAATCAAATTTCGAAGGGACTGATCCCTCTGGAGAGAATTTTCGACCAAAATGATATGCCCTTAAAATATTCTTTGTAACCCCAACCAGAAGAGGTTGAAGACTGTGACATAGGGACCAAAGAGGAGTCTAGGATAGTAAAAATATCAAAGTACCTTCCTCCCGAGGTAAAAAACAATTATAAAGACTTACTCAGGCAGTACAAAGACGTTTTTGCTTGGTCATATGAAGATCTGAGAACCTATGACACCACTGTGATTGAACATAAGATACCCCTGAAGCCTGGTGTCAAACCCTTTAGAAAAAAACTTAGAAAAATCAATCCTATTTTATTTCCCGTGGTCGAAAGAGAAGTCAAAAAGCTCTTGGATGAAAAAATAATCGTACCACTGAGATACTTCGATTAGGTAGCAAACCTGTCTCAGTTAGAAAGAAAAGAGGGGAAGTTAGACTGTGTGTTGATTTTAGAAATCTAAATAAGTCTACCCTCAAAGACAATTACCCTCTACCCAAAATGGATCACATTTTAGAAAAAGTTGTTGGGGAAAATAGGATGTCGATGATCAATGACTTTTTCGGGTACAGTCAAATTGTCGCCAACCAACATGATAAAGAAAAAACAACCTTCACCACCCCTTGGGGTACATTTATGTATGGCAAGATGCCTTTTGGTTTAATGAATGCAAGTGCTACTTTCCAACGTGCTATGGATATCGCTTTCATTGGCGAAAGTGACAAATTTGTGGTTATCTATCTTGATGATCCAACCGTTTTTTCTAAATCTGATGAAGATTATCTGATACATCTCAAGTAGACGTTTGAGAAATGCCACAGATTTAGTTTGTCTTTAAACCCCAAAAACTCTCACTTTGCTATGCAAAAAGGTAAACTCTTGGGCCATATTGTGTCTCGAGATGGAATTAAAATTGATCATAAAAGATTTGAAGCTATAGATACAATAAATATCCCTAGGAATGTAAAAGAGATTCAATCATTCTTTGGAAAAATATTTTTTTTGAGGAGATTTATCCCAAACTTTACCGAAATCGTGAAGTTGATCACGTATATGCTAAGGAAAATCAATGAAGTGAAATGGAAAGCAGAATCCAAAGCATCATTTGCACACATCAAGAAGGTTATAAACGAGGCACCTATACTGGCAAGCCCTGATTATCTAAAGGATTTTCTTATTTTTTCTTTCGCCTTCGAACACACACTTTCCGCGGTACTCCTCCAGAAAAATGAAGAAGGTTTCGAGCAACCAATAGCCTTTTTTAACAAAAGTCTTAGAGATGATGAACGCAGATATGATATAATGGAAAAACAAGCATATGCTATGGTGAAGGCATTAAAGGCTTTGAGAACCTATGTGTTTCATTCCAAGGTAATTTCATACGTACCCACCAGCTTCATAAAAGACATTTTGGTTCAGTCCAATAGTGATGGCAAAAGAGGATGGTGGCTTGCCAAAATTCAAGAATTCGACCTGGAGATAAAACCAACGAGACTAGTAAAGGGACAAGGTTTGGCTAAACTCTTAGCTGAATCAAATTTCAGAGCTCTCAGAATAAATGGCCTACAGGGAGGTGAAGAGTGTGTGGACATGAACGAGCTCGATGAACAAATAACTGAAATCATAATCAAAGAGAAGTTTTCTTCATCAGATTGGTACAAAGACATAGTGTCCTACCTATTAACCTTGAAGTGCCCGAGTGACTTACCCCCATCTAAAGAAAGAATGTTGAAGCTGCATGCGGTCAAGTACTGTATATCCAAAAGCCAATTGTATTGGAAGGACCCACCTGGCTTCATGTTGGTTTGTTTGGTTGAATCAAAAACAAAGAAGGTCATAAGCCAATTTCACGAAGGAGTGTGTGGAGGACATCACACCTAGAGAGAAATGGCTTATAAGA
>JZKD02S1822185.1:471664-506132 GCA_000966675.3 Picea glauca
AAATTCGATCCACAGGTCCTTCGTGAAAACCTCACCTGCGTGAACATCCACAAGGCATGAGCTTCACCTTCTTCAAGCGACCACAACACTATGACCAAGGCCTTAACACAAGCACTAATGCCAAGGTCCGAGTCTGCAACCCTTACCAATTATTCGCAGGCAAGCATAAACTCCCAGTGATGTTGTTGGTTCCGATCAAAATGGAAGCCCCTTTTCAGCAATGGGGATTAGATTTTATAGGCGAAATTAATCCTCATTCTAGGACTCAACATAAATGGATCCTGACTACTACATATTACTTCACCAAATGGGTGGAGGCTATTCCAACTAGAAGGGCTATGAATTCGGTGGCATTAGATTTCTTAGAAGAGAACATTTTGTCTAGATTTAGCTGCCCCCGAAAGATAGTCACAGATAACGCCCAGGCCTTTAAATCTATGGCTATGGTCAGTTTTTTCCAAAAGTACAATATCGTGCTTGGTCATTCCACAACATATTACCCCCAGGGAAATGGGCTGGCCGAGTCTTCAAACAAGAGCCTAACCAATATAATTAAGAAAGTGTTGAGTGAAAACAAAAAATATTGGCATGTGCATTTGAAATACGCTTTGTGGGCAAATCGGATAGGCACAAAAAAGTCTATCGACACTTCTCCTTTCCAAATGGTGTATAGGACCGACATAGTATTGCTTATAAATCTAGTGCTTCCCATAATGAAACTTTGGGAAGATGAGAAAGAAGAACCAAATCATGTCACAAGAAGAATAAACCAGCTGATTGAAGTCCAACAACACAGGGCTGAAGTGGATGAAAGGTTGCAGAAATACCAGGACAACATGAAAGCGCTATTCGATCGTAAGGCAAAAGACAAAGAATTTCTCCCCAGAGATTTGGTTTTAAAATGGGATTCTAGGAAGGAAGACTCAGAAAAACATGGTAAATTTGATCACATCTAGTACGGACCATTCAAGGTTACAATTCCTGAAGGAAAAAAAATGTTTCTCTTAGAGAATTTGGACGGTAAAATCCTCAACGCCCCTGTCAAAAGGGGTTATTTAAAACACTATATGAAATAATTGGTTTCCAAAATTCCCACTGTATATATCGGTTTTTGTTTTCTTTTTTATTTCATAATTTTCTTTGGTAAGTCTACTTTCATCAAAAATAAAATAGGTCAATGTTTTTCTAGAAGTTGGGATACAAAATTTTCAATGCATTCAGTTCTTTTAAAGCCCTGATACTCTTTGTGTCATTCCTTTACAGGATCTCAGCTTGCAGCCAAAACAAGCGAAAGGAGCAAACATACAATCATATATCGGAAGATAAATTCGTCGAAAACAGGTGATAGAAAATATCTTCCGTTATTTCAAAAGAGAACGAAAATGGTAAGGCAAAGGTGATAATTCCAGAGAAGTCTATTTTTCAAACGAAGGTCTCTAAAGTGTTGTGATGGTCTCGTAAGTGTGATATGTCATTAAAAGAATGAGTTCTTACTCTGGGTCCTAAGAGTTTCAGCTAGATAAAGATAAGAGGTAATTAAAATAAGAAGAGAGAGTAAAGCATCTTCGAGAAAGGGTTCCAAGAGTTGGGTTTAATCCATGACCCCTATTTTTTGATTCCAAGGTCTTTCTCCGTCACCCCTTTCTACCCTCATTTTTTCCTTCTTAAAAAACCAAGCAACTTTCCGAGTTTCCCACAGAGGGAGAAGAGATTATGTTTTATCTTTGGAAGATGGAAAACAGATCTTAAAAGGTAAGCTAGTCTTCATAACTCCTCACTCTTCGACTAAACGAAGTTATGCGTAGGTTGATCCTGACTCTCCTAGGTTTCTTAACAGTTTTCTAAGGATTGAGGGTTGCTCAAAGGAAGGCCCCTCGAAGTAATCTTTCTCATTTTACCTACAGGCTAAGATTCTTTGAAAGTTAAGAGAAGGTTGGTCTGGGGTAATCAAAGAAGGTTGGCAGACCTCCACTGCAAATTTTACACAGGTATCATCCCCGATATACTTGGTACAATTGATTGCCCCCACTTTGCGTTCAAAAAGTAAATTATAAGATAGATGGTGAAAGGAAATTCATATTTGATTGCCCCCATATAGCCCAAGAAGACGATGAAAGGAAATTCATAAATGACTGCCCTCGTCTCGGCATTTAAATGCATAATTATAATTCAAAGTGGTGAAAGGAAATTCAGTAAAAAGGGACAGATAACTTTACCGTGGTACTGAACAGGCTCGCTGACAGTGAAGCGATATCTGAGGTATCTGTAAGGCTGTCATACGTAAATTTCACTCTACTCTGGTTACCATCCTTTTCGAAACCGGATTTGCATCCCAAGTTTAGACAGGGCTCCCTGATTAAAAGAATGAAATTTACTTCGTTTGATGCAAGACAAAAGCCGCAAGATCTGTTGGATTTCCTAGGATTGTTTGGATCATCTTAAAGAAGACCTAAATTTAGTAGCGAGAAGGAGAAGGTCATGAATGGGGTTGCAGCTGAGTTTACAACGCATGGGAGTTTTGAAAATATTTTCAGAAGTAAAGACAAAATCTCTTTTTCCCTCTGTATCCCCTTCCTAAGCAAGTTTCCCAGAAATAAGCCTTTGACTCCATTTACCCAATACAGGAGTGTGGTCTACTATTCTTCCCATCTCATAGGAAGATGGGATCCCTAGTTGGAGCCTATGTTGGAACCGTCTTTTACAAATGGTTGAAATATAATTCTTGCAATCAAAAATTTCCCCCAACATGCGAAGTGGCGATAGTCGTTATAGTCCTAAATAATCATTGCCTAACCATTAAGAAAGTCTATCAATTTTCTTTACCTCGTGCTTTCACGCTTCGAGAGTTACAAGTTGCAATGTCTCCAAACTCCGATATGAAAAGTCGCGAGAAGGATTCAAAAGTCACTCGGGTTAGTGTCGGGGGAAAGTCGCTTTAAACCATAGTCAAACACTGTCAGAGTTTCGCGACTCGAAAATCGCTCTTCCAAAGATCTATACCTTCATAGCCCTGAGTCGCGAAGTCGCGATATTCTTTAAGCACTTAATGCAAATTACATTTTTTAAACTAAATCACATCATCGCAATTTTGGGTTTTGGGGGCTCAAAGGGAAGGGGTGTTTTCTCCCGATACGACGAACACCGAAAAAGGAGATTAAAGACTAGAAAAAAACCTAATTAAAGGAGCTAGGCCGGATCAATAAATGCATTAATACAAATTTAGTACGCACCATCTATGGAGTAATTTTAAATGTCTTTGCACTAATTTATGTTGCGACTCATCAAAAAGTTATGGCATTTATTTGAGATACGGCGAAGTGACAGATAAGGATATTGCTTTTACTGCTAAATATTTAATTTAAACGAATTGATCATTCTATTCACAAGGACACCGGGGTTTTAAATGGCTAAGATAAAGGAGTTCTTTCTTTCATTATTTCAAATTTCATTTCTATTTTGCGCAAAGAAGCTATTTCATCAGGCTAACTTTTGTCTATATCTACATATTTACTACAGGAGAGCTGAGTACAGAGTCCTCTATCATGGCTCCATGAAAATTGTCCAAGGCGATTGCTGAGAGTTCAAGGAAAGGCTCAGATACTGTTTCTGATACTTCACCTCGAAGTATTGATACCGTCAAAACCCAGTTATACGTCTCTGACATTCTTCAGTCTGAATTGGTGGATTGTTCAGATGATTCCAGTGATAACAAGAATGAAAATTTGGCCACCAAATACAAAATCGTCCTTCAAGCGGAGATGCACAAAATAGCAGCAAGGGCACAGATTCTTCCCTATTATGATATGATCAGATGGGCGCTAGACCATTTGGATATCTCGACCAGCACTATTATCAGTGAGAAGTAGGTGACGATTGGGACTTTTTGACCTTAACATTTGCAGGAAATGTATCAACTGTCACCCATGCCAAACTTCGCGTACAATGCTGAGTTTCTGGAAGATTTCAACTGGAAGGAATCCCAGCAATACGACAGAAACTTGTCTGATTTGATCAAAGATTGGCTCTTGCACCCCACAAAATTTAGGGCGGATGGTAACAGAGTTTATTCAATCTCTTCCTTAGAACCACAATTCAGGTATATAGCAATGATGACCTGTAGGTTGTAGGGGAGGGAGGACACCGCACACTTTTAGCTCCCGTGGGTGCCTCTGATTCACACAGTCGCTAAAGTTTTTTCCTTCGACTGGGCCAAACTGTTGTCGGACAGTCTAACCAGTAGGATTACTGAATATCGTGTGCAAAAGGTGAATTGGAAAGCCGCCTCATTTTTCATGTTTTCCTACATCATGGATGTTTTTTGTTTCATGATTCCTTTCCCTCTAATGATCTAGAGCTAGACTCCATCTGATGTTGAGCCTATCCATGTCTATCACTCAAAACTTTGGGAGGATAAGGAAAAAAAATTCATATACGATATTTTCAATTGGGTAATGGTATCGATGCATGTATCCATCTTCGTTAACCCACCACCAAGGATTTCAGATAGCATCGCCACCAACTTGAGTAGTGTTGTTGACTGGTATGTAGAAGCATAATTTTCATACATCAGGGTTTTTGGCGGCTCTGTGCCCCCGTATGCTCTACCACTATTTATGCCGGATAGGCTGGTATGTCGTGAAATCACCAGGAAAACCATGATCAGTGGCATAAGCAAAGAGCTTAAAGGTTTTTAGAAGAATTTATGGTCTCCCTTCCCCATTCATTTGAATACATATTCTTTATTAGATTTCGGACACACAAAATCCGAGGCAACGGCCTTAGAGGATATTAAATTGGTCCACATTGAGTTTAAGAAACACGATCCACACAAGGTCGTGGGTAATCACATGGAGAGTTGTGGCCTAAAGATATATGAACATGAGCATTTGCCTCATGACGACATCTTCTGAGGGGCGAGATCTTATGCCGAGGACCTAAGTCGGATTCAAACCCTGTCACCCGAGGAGATGGCCGATTTCTTCAAATTTCAGGAACATCGGTGAAGCTGGCTTCCCCTATTCTTATAGGGTAAGAACCCACCGACTGTAGATGTACAAAAAATAGAATCCAAGGGCTCTAAAAATTCAGGACCTGACCAAGGGGAAATTCAAGAAAATAAAAAGAAAACCGGGGACCCGAAACAGGGAGCCGAGATCCCCAACTCTCCAAGCAAGCCTGCCTCAGTTGTTACCTTGGGGAAATCATCCAAGGAAGTCGGTAGTCCAATCGTTTCTGTCACTTCCCTACAGTCCACGAAGGGGATCCCCGATGAGGGATGGATTTTTGGTGAAGAACTAACGCCTATTACTGTAGAAGAGTTGCCTCTGAATGAATTTTTCTTTGATAAGAAGAGAAAGGTCGTTGTGAAGCAAGAGATTTACCGAGAAGTGGGTACGGTAGCCAAAAATTTCAAAATCCTAGTCGATGGAAAATCCATGAAAAAGGGGGAATTTGCAACTCAGATAGGATTTTTCTACAGCCAACCAATACTCTGTCAGATCCCTAAAATAAAAATTAATGCGGAAGAACCGCTTGATCAAAAATTTGGAGGCTAAGATAGCTACAACAAAAGCTACTGTCAGAGATCATGTGAACACAGGTCTAGAGCTAGTCAGAGCAGCCAATCAAAAAGAAATCGAGCGGCTCAAATCCAATCTAAAACAAGCACAACTGTCGGCCTAGATCAGTCAGTCACAGATAAGCCAGGAAGAAGAATTGATAGGGTAGTTACAGGAAAAGTTAAATTTTGTCGAGAGCCAGGTGATAGATATCAGAATATTCCAATCCCAAGCTATTGAAATCTGAAAAAGAGTGTCAACAGCTCAACAAGATTTACTCGCTAAAGTGGAAACCATTCAAAACCACTGCCAGATCATTGATCAAGTGCGGGAAGACATCTCTTTGAGAGAAAGAGAAGCTAGGGTGTCTCGGGTCACTTTCAAAGAGGCTGTCATAGCCATGATGAAAAAGGAAATGGGCAATAGTTCAAATCTCTCCTTCCCAGAGCAGACCAGAGGTAACATCTTGCTGAAGGCGTGGGAGAGAAACATATCAGAGAGCAGAGAACGCGCTAAAGAGGTAAGAAAATCTTGTGAAGAAACCTTCAGCTTCATAGATGAAAGTTTGTTGTGTCTCGATAATGAAAGCAGTGCTAGGACATTGGGCCAGATCGATATAACCAAGCACCTGCTAGATATCAAGGAGAAAGAGGAAAAAGAGCGGGCTGAAATATCACAGATCAAAATGACTAACATAGTCCAAGTGGATAAATGGTTAATAAAGCCATGTATACAGTTATTTTCTATCATCGTCGAAGACCAAAAAGTGGGAGGAAGGTTTCCATAGTTAGCGAAGGATTGTTACACTTTTGAGGCAAACCACCAAGCAAATCCTTCCAGGTTGATAGCCCAGTTGGTGGAGAGGTGCATCACTTGGACCAAGCAGGTGAAAGGACAAGTTCCCGGTACCAAATAATGACAAGTGTCTTCCTGTTCTAATTTTAGAACCCGAAGAGTAAAGGAAAGAAGGTATTCCACCCGCATGAAAGATGACAAATGCAAAGAAAGAGAAATGCTTGAACTTCTCATTTTGTAACCAAAAATTTTGGGAACGATTTAAATTCAAATGTTCAGAAGTTTGTATATATAGGAATTTTGAAGAAGGAAAGAGGGATGGACCTTTTTTGGCCAATTGTAATAGAGACTTTTTCGTTTGAAAATTAACACAAAGAAATCCGAAGATTCCTGATTCTATCAAGACTGAGTTATGAGTTTGTTTCCTCTGTTATCTTATATTCAATTTCATTTCGCATATATATGTTTGATGAATTCTTCATTGCAATTTAGTATAACCTCTACCGTGGTGATAAACTTTTAGACGTCTAATCATTTGCAATTTTTCCTCTGTATCGACTATCAGTAGGTACAAGACCTATGAATTTTTTTATATCTTTATATTTTATGCTTCGTCATATTTCTTCTTGTATTTTTCTTCTTCTATTTAGAGGGTGAGATTCTCCCTTGATAGGAGCCTCGCATTATAGACAACTTAATGTTTAATCACATTTCTCACATGATTTATTAAAAATTAACTTAGTTACGGGAAAAGGCCTTTGGTTTGCATTCTATCTGTGATTTCGGACTCGAGAGTACTCTTTTTACGATCCAAAATTTGAGGCAGCATCCTAAACCTCGAACTTTCCTTTAACTTTCCTTGTTCCTCTATGACTGTTGTCGTTGTCAGACAACCCAATATTGAACCCGACTTGTTGGATCAAAGCACCATTGCTCTTAACCTTTTCGACACCATACTTAAAACAATCACCACCTGGGTAGACTAGAATGTTCATGGGCCACCATTGAACATGATATAAGCATCCTAGAAGTTTTGGAAGTGAGACAGAGGCAACTTAGAAATCAACATTAGCTTCCTTTCCTGAAGGTTGATCCTCCCTTTTTTTATCTTTCACATCACTTTCGGATGCCTAGACCCTGTACTTTCTAGCCTTAAGTACAGACTCTGGAACAACACTCCACTATGGTACTTATTGTCTTCATGTTGACATCAATACCAACACAATATTTTCATCATTGTAGCAACCCACTGATATTAACCATACAACCTTGTTGGATTATTCTGTCAAAGAGTGCTTCCTATATAATCTAAATCACCTATGTGTCCCCAACACTCTCGACCACTTAGTTCTCATTCAGGGGGTCCATGCCTCTTCATGTGTTTTCCATTCTAGTACACTTAATAAATTACACCATATACAATGACATTTCTTTTGGCCCTCTATGAAATGCTAGATTGATGCTTTTACTAGGAACCACCCTCTTTGTAAACAACATAAGTACATGAATAAAAAATATACCTTGTATTGACAACTACCCAACTCTTATTGCCATTAGGAATCATTATCTATGGATATTATTAGTGGTCTTCCAATGACACTCAAAATCACTATTTCATATTTGTGGTGGTGTACTGTCATTTTTCCAAAAGGGAAATCTTTAATCCTTGTACCAAGACCACTTCAAGACAATAGGGAGTTGAATTTTTTTTCTTCCTTGTTTAGTCTCCTTTTAGCCTCCCTCTAAACATTGTTTTTCATAAATATTCATTCTTCCTTATCATATTTTGGAATACTCTTTAGAAGTTATCACGATTCCATCTTTTCTTTTATACTACTTTTCATCAACAAATAGATGGATAGATTGAAGTGGTCAATCACAACATGGTGCACACCCTTGGTAGTTACTACATCAACAATAAATAATGGGATTCTTATTTACATTTTCTCCAATATACTTATAATCAATCTATCCATGTGTATACTGACAATTCATCCTTCGAGGTCTATTGTGTTGACTAGCCATTGGCTCCTGGCGAGCCACTCATCACTCTTAATACTAATGTCTCATGTCATTGGCACAATGAATAGCAACATGTGTCCTCCTTTGTTCAGAATTTGGCTAGTATCCATTCTGAGGTCACTAATTCCCTTGGTTCCTCTTAGGCTCATTATGAATCTCTCAAGGATCTTCATTAGGTGTTTGTTAATTTTCATATTAGTGACCATGTTTGGTTTAATATGGACAAACAATGTTTTAAGGAGTAGTTCCATCACAAGCTCAAGCTTATTGATTGTGGGCATTATACTATTCTTCAAAAATTAATGATGATGACTATTGTTTATATTTACCTTCTCCATCAAGCATCCATTATGTTGTTAATGTTAATCATATCAAGTTATATAGTTGCTTATTTTGGAAGAGAACGTTCATGTCTTCTACCCAACAGGTAATATTCTATATTTTCAACAACCTTTCGACGCATATAGTGGATTGCACATGTACACACATTTCACTCATCAAAATCAACATGCTTCTTATCTATTTGGGAACCAATCATCTTCCCACTCATGTTAAATGGATATCTCAGACTATTTTTCACTAGGCCTTCCCGCATCGTGTTGAGAAAAGTAGGGGCACTTTTTGCTAAAATAAAGAGGAGCTAATATGCCACATCTAACATTTCATTATTGATGCACAGTATTAGTTAGTTGAAATCCAATAAATTCACAAAAACCCTTGGGTGACGTGTAGTTTTTGTTATTTAAATACTGGGTACTTAAATTTCACTATGTCAAGTAACCTTAGATTGATCCTTTGTAAACCATTATAAATTCATTGCTAGAGAAATAATGGATAAGAAATTTGTTTGAAACCAATTCTTGCTACATCTCCTGATGTATACCTCTCTTGTCTATGTGCATCTCAGCATGTGATTTCTTTCCATGTAAACATTAATACCTAATAAATGAACAAACTCTTAACCTCAAATGAGTATATGAAAAAATATATATACTTTATGGGGTTGTCCATTCATGGGTTTCCAATGTATAACCTCATGCATATCCTAAAACATTTATACAGTTATTATACCTTCCTAAAACACTTATACAGTTATTATACCTACCATAGGTAGTGTATATAGCGATGGATAGTGTATATAGCGATGGATGAGCGTTGAATATATATTACTTTAGTGACTAAAAATTTCTCCACGTTGTACATAGTTTTACTTTAGATGTTAGATTTTATTATTATTATTAAATACTTAAATTCATTTATTTGTTTTTTTATTGGATAATGAACTTGAAGTCTTATTCTCTAGCTATACTGGGTATTGACGACGACATTCTCTTTTATTATTTCAATTCAAAATTTAAATTTATAACCATATTTCTGCCCAATCAAACTATATTGTTTTCATGTTAATTACATTAAATATTTATTATTAAAAATCAAAATAACTAATATGAATTTTCCAAAAATAAACAAGATTATATAATTATAAATGTTAAGTTGAATGACCTCATTCTTTCTAAAGACCTTTTGTTTTGCCATTATGTTGCCCCAAAACTGTCATAGATTTGCATCATTGCAGTCCAGACGCATTGAAATGGAAAATTATTATAAAATATTTGAAACTATAGTTTAGAGTAGGAGAGTAAAAGAAATACCAAAGATGAATAGCTACTATTATATGTCATGCAATGCAATACCTGAGGCCGCCTTAAGAAAGATTTTTTTTTTTATATTTTTTCTATAAATATGTATAGAATGTATCAAGTTTTTTTATATTTTTGATAAATATATATAGAATGTAAATTTTGTTTTTAATATGGATTTTTATTTTAATATGATTTATTTTTCTAGTTATTGATGTATTTATTGAAATGTTTCGTTTTCAATTACCTTTTTCAAATTTTGGTAAATTAAAATTTTATAATTTTGAATGCTTATTGAAGTTCACAAATTAAAACTTTATAATTTTTATTATATTTTAGGTTTTGATTTTTTTTTTAAATTTCATAAACCTTTTAAACCACATTTTTAAGCAGTAAACTTACATTTTATAAATGATAAAATTATATTGTAAAATGATGAAATGATTTCATAATTCTTTAAAAAATATTACAAGCATTCACTTTTGGAGTGTTGGATATTCATATTTAATGATTTATATAAATTTAATGCATTAGTAAATATGTTAAAAAAAAATATATTTAACTCACTTAATGGTTTTAGAAGAACTTTAATTTAAAAAGAATTATATTTAACTAATTTAATGATTTTAGAATAACTTTAATTTAATTTAATGATTTTAAAAGACACATCTTCTATGTTTTTACATGAACTCCTTATAATAAGAAATCAAATGAGGATCAAAGTCATAACAATAAGATATACTAGGAAAAACTTTAAATATATATGGAATTAAATAAATATGAATTTTATTTTTATTCTTTTTAATTATGTTTATTTCTCAAACTTGCTTTCACATGACACCATGTTATGCAATTACAATCTCACAATCTTGCATAATTTGAGTTCATTCCAATCCTTATCTTTCTAATTCAAATTTAGTTTTGGGTGAGTCTATTATTTCACCCACCCTTATTATACCTATGCTATGGTATATAGCATTCCATATGCTATTGACCGCCTATTAAGTGGGGTTTGACCTGGTATTGCGAAGGTCTTCAATGTCCTTTAATGAGTTGACGCTTCCCTGCCATATTCAGAAAATAGATTTGTTATTCATCTCGACTCATGTAGTGGATTCAATAGAGCTATTATTTTATTTTATTATATCTTGCAGGTATAAACTGCCATGCAACCTTATTTTATATGTAAATTTCCTCCATCCTTATTTACCTTTGTTAATATACTTTATAATTTAATATACTTTAATACTTTGTTAATGTACATTTTAATATACTTTATCTATATTTATTATTTATTTATTTTTCTTCATATTTCTACATTTTTTTTTTTGTTTGTTAATTTGCAGGGGCATCTAAGTCGTCAAAATCACCAGGGGATCGCACTCGATCTGAGCCACACGAGTGGCTTAACAACACACTTCATCACCGACTGTCCTACACCTAGGAGACATATTTCTACATTTATTAATTACATCTATAATTAATAAATATAAATATAAGATATTTTAAAATTAACATTTTAATTTAAGTGATCTTCTCGAAATTGTAATATACAAAAGCAACCACATCTTTACAGCCTTGTCCCAGCTTTTAAAAATTAGCATGTCCCAACCTATGAAAGAACAAGAATGCGCATACGAGATATTTACAGTCTTCCACCTTTACAGCACCATGTTTATCAGAAAACCATTGGCTTCGCTGAACGTCTACGCAACCATCCAAAAATCTTCGAATAAGAAGATGACGACTCTATCCCACCATATAAGAAGGTGACGACTGTGTCCCGCCATCATAAAGTAATAAACAGCCCTTGGCAACACAAAGTCCAAACGATGGATCCTATCAGCTTCTTCTGCCTGATCAATTAGTTGTTTGGTTGCCCTAAATTTGCTAGTGTGGGACGCAGCGGATCGTCTAGTCCAGCCTACGCCAGCAATTACATCAATCCCATTACAGTATATTTCACAGGTTGTCACGAATTAAATTATGCAGAACAGTAAAGCAGCTTGTATTATTGTTGTTGTTGGATACCATCTCTTTGTTGGCTTCCAGTTGTTACAGTATACGTCGATTTCAATTTTTCAGTCAGCAAAAGCAATGAATGGTCACAAGAATTCACTCGCTTACTTATGTCCTTCTGACAGTTATCTTCATGACTTTGCAGCATGGGTATCAGAGATGCTGTTCTGCAACTACAGGTTGGTTGTTTCTGATCACTTTCTTCACTTTCATGTTGAATGGTGGATCTACAGAGTACTTGTGAGACAAAAGACAAACCTGCCGGCTCCAACTTTAGAGACGAGAGTATTCCTATCACGACCTTTCAACTGGCCAAGGGAAGTGTTTTTACGACCTTTGATATCGCCAAAGGATGAGATGAACTCTGGCAAGAGGCATCAACACAATTCAAAAGTCATTCGTTTCCCCATACCGGCGATATTAGAATAATTTTAACACAATTCAAAATTAAAGTAACCACTTAATCTATTATCTATAATATAGATAAGCTTAGGTCTATCTCAATTGTGCATCTAAATAGTAATCGAATTCTTTGAGGTGCAAACTTTTTTTTGAGCATGTAAAACTTGAGGAAAGTTTTACTCCTGAAGAGATTTAATCTACATGTCAACTCTATATTGAGTACAGAAGAAGTTGCATCTCCCTCATAGTGAGTGATGCACGGTTAAAATGTTTTAACCATAAGAATGTTTTTACTTTCAATTGTTACATACATATATAAAGTTGATATTGAAATATTTACTTGTTAAATATTTTTTTAAATACTTTAAGCATGGAAGGAATTACACATCTCTCTCATATGGGGATTTAGAAAGCACCTATCCCTCGAATAAGAATTTTTTTATGAGGCATGTGCAAGCTAATTAAGGTTAGCTTTTCAAATATATTATTTTTGTTTATAGAAATTGTGAATAAGTATATGACATTTTAGTTTTTCTAACAATGGTATGTTATTTTTTAACCTGTTAGTACTATATTTGTTCCCTCCATTAAATGAAGGTTTGATGAAGTGGCCAGTCCAAGGTCACACAAGTTAGTGGCAGAAGGGCAAGCTTCAAGATCCTCTGAGCTAAAACTTCCAATTTTTCCTAAAGAAAAACGAAGAAACGACAAGAAAATCCATGCCTTTTTGTGTCTAAGGCAAGTTTCAAGCCCTCGGGTGCTTATCAGGGGTCAAAAGGGGCTTATCACACCCAAAAAGAGCTTAAGCACAAATAACCCAGTGGGGTTTATCACAAGACTAAGGCCTAAAAGTCGGGCGGAAACAAATTTTTGGACCTTGGAAGATCGACGACTGTCATACGTCATTAGACTCACCGTGGAAATCCTAAATCAATGATCTTTGAAGTCCCTATGTCGAAGTCGCATATGGATCTAAGCCTCAGGTGTTCTAAGGGTGAACCCATGATGGATGATCCAAATTTTCTCTCGGACCTCTTTTGAAGGGGGGGCAATCAATGTTCTAGATCTCATCACGACATCAATCATGCTTAAAAGAGATTGACAATTCAAATTTGATCCATAGGCCCAACGTGTCAACTCAACATTACACGTGGCCAACCAATAGAGCACTGCCAGATCCAATCAGAGCTTCCATGAGAACATGTGGAACCCACCACATACAAAGGTAAATATCCTAAATCTAGGTGACATGTTTCACGTTGGCCTACCATGTCAGCATCATTGTTGGTCAATAGAAAGATGCCACTTGCCTAAGCTGGCACGATGAATGATAATGTTCATGTCTTAGCTGACTTTTGTTTCTGACCATGGCATGATGAATGAATCTCATTTCATATCTTGTTTCTCTGATCGACGGTCCAGATCTGATCTTATCTATAGCTCTTGATCGAAGGTCATCGAAGTTTCTCATGGGTCCTAGCTCTAGATATCTCTGATGGGTGCACCCCCAAAGGATGGTATAGATTTTATAAAGGAGAGCGATATCAACGGTCTAGGATCCATCACGGTTTATCTCCCTCATAAAGTAACGACAAAAGGATGCAGGTGCCCATTGACGTATGCATGAAGTCACTCCTAGTAGGGCACCTTTCAAACCAATCATAAGTTTTCGTGTGGACAGGTGGAACCCACCAAAGGCGTCCCAAAGAATATCAAATATGACGTCTCCTTGCCACATTAGTGCCAACGTGGTCCAATAGTAAGGTTCCACACGTCCATGATGACGTGGACGTGACCATCTATTCCTTAGTCATTTTTGAGTTCTTGGTCAAGCCAGATCGACGACTCTCATGCATCGTCATACATCCCTACAAAACTCCACATCAATGGTTGATATTTACTCTCAGAGTCCCCTCATCGATGTCACATTTGAAGTCTAGACGCCAACCACTCTAATTTCCATCTCTCATGGATGGTCCAGATCTACTCTTGGATATTTTTCAAAGTGGGGAAAATCAATGGCTCAGATCTAGTCCCAGGTGTCACGTCATCCTGTCAGCAGATCACTGTCAGAGCCAATTAGAAGCTACCACATGGACAGGTGGAAGTCGCTAGATACACAAGCCAAAATAGCAAAATTGGGTGACACATGTCACACCTATTTTGCACATCAATGCCAACATAGAATAGTGAGAAGGTGCCTCATGTCCAGAGTGACGTCAACGTATTATTATTATTTTTTTTAGTTGATTTTTGGGTTCTTGGTTGAGCCAAATTGACATCTCTCATGCATTGTCAGATTTCCCCTTGCATATCCAGATCGATGGTTGATATTTTCTCTCAGATTCCCCTCGTCGACATCATGTTCGAAGACCATTCCCTGACCACTCTGATGGGTCACCTTCAACACTCGGTCTTGATTTTCTCTCATACCTTTTTCAACTAGGACTGATCAATGGTCTAGATCTACTCCCAGGTATGAAATCACACCAGTCAGGTGTTAATTCATCCCGCCAGCAAATCATTTTCAGATCCCATCCAGAGCCTCCACGTGGACATGTGGAAACCAATGGATGCACAAGTAAATGTCTCAAAACCATCTCACACATTTCCCACATGTCTGCCATGTCAACACCATCGAGGGCCAGTGAAAATCCCCCACCTGTCCAAGGTGACATTAACATGATATATTTTCCTTAGCCAATTTTTTACCCATGGCCGAGCTCGATTAATGGCCCCCTGGCCATCTCCAACACTTCAATCGAAAACCCAAATTTTCTCTTAGACCTCCTTCAAGCATAACCGATCAATAATCCAAATCTAGTCACACACCCACTTTCAAATCATTGGTCAAGATTAATCGATCTACAAATAAGCCATCAAGCCTAAAACTTCTCAAGTCAATGGCCACGATAACTCTCCGAGATTGATCTGATGGTTGTTGATTTTTCACCTTTGTAAACCTTGATTTCTCCAATGGGTGACCTTGATCAAGGACTGAGACTACTCACTGAGACTTATCCGATGGTGGTTGAGTTTTGTGATTTCCTCAAATTTGATTTCGATCATCTAGCCACCAGAAAAAATGATTACAAGCATTCGAAGGGGGGAAATGGAAACAATATTTTTCCTGATAAATCTCCATCCGCTCCATGATATTAGCACATAAGAATCCATACAGGTAAAAGTAATAAATTTTGACCAGGGGAGAAACCATCCAAAAATTAAGAAGCTAGAAACGATTTCAAGAAGATGGAAGTGACTTCAAGAAGTAGTTTAGGGCATGAGTGAGAGGTATAAAAGAGAATGTAGGCCCCCATTCTCAAGGTCGACACTTTGGGGAGTTAAAGAGTTTCTTGTAACCATAGTTGTTCGACTATAGAAGCCTTGACCATAGTCAATTGATAAATGCAGTAGGAAACTAGAGATTCATCCCCCGCATTTTAGTTTTAGTCTGTAATTCCTCATTTTGTTGTATATCTCTTCTTGTAAAGAATATACTGTCATTCTTTGTTTTTCTTGTATCAAATATGATTTATAAAAGCTTAGACAAAATTTCATTCCTCATATTTAGTGTTATTGTATGATGTTTGGTTATGATATAAATTTATTTCCTCTTAATGTATGATGATTTCTTGTCATTTCTTTGTGCATTTAAATGATATGTAGAGGGTACCTTCATGTATTTGTGTATATGACTTGATGTTAACTATTTAAACCATGTTTTATAAAGATGTATACATTTGTTAGAGATGTTGAATTCTTAATTTCTCATCACAATATTCCTTTTCCATAAGCGACATGATTAATTCTCACCAATGCCTTGTATGTTTATCTTGTTTATCTTCTATTTCAACACTTCATTCCCCTTTTAAACCTTGATTATTTGAAACACTCGTAGACACATACCTCTAATAGTTGAGAACATTTTTCATATGATATGAGAGTATTTAAGGTCCTATAATTTTATAATCAAAAGAGAGAGAAAGAGGGGAAAACTTCTCAAATATTGCACAATTACCTTACTACAAATCTAGCCTTAACATTCATCTTGAGTCTTGGCCCTTGGGTTTCCTTAGCATCATTCCAAAAACAACCTGGAACATCTTGAGGGATAACAAAATGAAAATATGAGGTGTATGTCTCCATTAGTGCATGTGTTGAGTACCTTAACGATGGAATTTCCTTCAAAACATTTGTATGATTGTAGATAACCAATTATTTCAGTGCAGTGTATTTTTTCAAAATTTATTCGATATATCCTTGAAATTACAATGCCTTCTCTTAGTGTAGGCTATGACAGTCACATTTTTTTATTTTTTTTAGATTTTACATAACATTCTCTTGTAATGCTCTGTATAACTTATTTTAAAGATGGTTAAGCTGCTAAAACTTTATAGCATACCTAAAAGAGGTATGTATTTTTTGATTGTGATATATGTCAAGAAAAAAATATATTAAATATAGTAAATAATATTTATTTATTTTTTAAATTATATATTTGGAATCTTCATAGCCGACTCTATTTCTGTATGTAGTTTCATTGATAATAGATTTGGGTAGCCTATAGAAATATAATGTCAAAAAAATATGTAAAGAGAGGTATTATGTTAGGGTCCTAACCCGCACATAGGTAGAATAATATATTCAGATGTAATAAAGCTCAATATTAATAAGACATTGCAATAAAATAGAATAAGTCGAATGTAAGAAGACTTAATAGAAGCTTCTGCTTCTAGAAGGATCTTCCTCTAGATGCTTCTTTTGATAGACATATTTAGTATAAATAGGAGTCAAGGGTATGAGAACCCTAGCTTGGAGATTATTGTAATAGATCTTTGATCGACTGGAGGTTTCCCCCTCGATGAGGCCCGTGAACATTGCTCTCAGAATCAAAATGTTATTTCTGTTGTTATTCTTATATCATTTCAGTGTTATTGTGGTGATTATTCTGGTTATATTGTTGTTATTCTACCATTTCTAACATTTTATTTATGTTCTGCATACTTTTTATATCCAGTATATTACAAGCGGTATCAGAGCACTTTCCTTGGCAGAAATTGTGGGTAACTTTTTTTTAGGGTAGAGACGTATTCCGACATCTTTAAGCCACATAGATCTGTCATTACACACATAAAACCACGGTTGAGAGATTCATACATGTAGGAAATACAAGTGGTTATTAAGCGCACATATGTTGGCCATTGTTGTAACCCCTGTTGGTACCCCTTCGAGTGGTAGCGCATCAGACAACACCTGTGTACGGATCAACCTAGATTTTTCTAAATCCCTGTTTAGATAAATTGATCGGCCACCTGACTGTTATAGTGCTACCGAGAACAACACTTGGGAAGATACTCTCTAGTACATGGGTAGTCAAGTAGTATGACTAAGGGTACGGTCTATCCTCCTTAGTTAGTGCCCTGAGATATTGGACCGAGTACTACTATTGGACCCCACATGTATATCAGAGAGCTATAACATAGGGAAAACCCTTTTCTATAGAACCCTTGAATACCTAACCCTTGGGGACATAAACATAAACAAATTAAAACAAACAAGATCTATTGCCGCGCAATTGTGTTCAGGTTGCCAAGTAAATACACTTTTATTTCTTTTTAAGCATTTGGGAATTTCCTCTCTGCAGTATTGTTCAGATCGGAGTATAACTCCGTAGGTGTAAAAATAAATAAATAAAATAAAATAATTCTGGAATTTTTTTCACCATTATTTGAGACCCATTCCATTGGATTCATCTCTTCTCCCTTATCACATTCATACATATCATTTTTTGGAAAACTTTTTGGCCTCGCCCTCCCCTTTTCAGTTCCCCCATCCTCATGGCCCATACCCATAGCCAAGACTTGGAATATCGCTTCAACACATTTCAATTTAGTCTCATCGAGACCCAACAAGAAGTGAAACACCTCAGTGCCAATATTGTCACCATCAATACAACCATGTAGTCCTCAATGGAGGAAATCAAACAAAACATCACCACCCATCTTGAATCTGTCTTTTCAGAACTCTGCGCCAAACTACATATCTCTATAGATAACCCTTCCTCTTCCCCACCTCCACATATTGAAGGTGAACATTCCTCTCATTCCCATAACTTGAAGAACCATCACTTTCAACATGACGTACACCTTCCGCGGGTGGATGTGACCAAATTTGATGGCTCAGACCCCACTAGTTGGGTAACCCAAATGGAACATTATTTCTCTTTATACGACATTACATATGACTTGGCCAAACTCCGGTATGGTGTTCTCCATCTAGATCAAGAAAGTTGGCAATGGTGGAAATGGAGAAAAACTTCTCGTCAGTGGTATATTTCTTCGACACACTTTGTGGAAGAGATTTATGAATGCTTTGACACTGACACCAACCATTTGGGCCATTTGACAAAGTTGAAACAATCAGGAACAATGGAAGATTTTATAGCTTCCTTTGAGTGCCTGGATTTTTGGACAGAGGGCATGTCTGATGCCTTTTTTCAAGAATGTTTTATCAGTGGCCTCAAGGATGATATTCAAGCCCATGTCCTCATGGCTCGGCCATATATTTGGGTAGAGGTTACTAAAAGAGATAAAGAAGCACAATAGGTTGTATATTCTCAAAACCGGAAACCCTCCTTTATCCTTCTCCCTAAACCAATAAATCCCACTACTCCCTCCGCTCCACTAAAGATCCAAAAATTGACCAGGGATGAAATGGATGAATGCCAACTCAAAGGCCTTTGTTATAATTGTTATGAAAAATATTTCCTAGGCCACAAGTGTAAGGAACAAAATCTGTTTATGGACATCTCCGAGGATATTTTGGAAGAGGATATTGAAACTCCCCTTAAGTCTGAGTCACATGAAACCCCCAACATAACCCCTCCCTCAGACCCTCCCAAAGTAGAAACGGTAATTTCCCTCAATGCTCTCACTGGCTTCTTCGCTCCCCAAACCCTCAAGCTAATTGGTTACATCAAGCATCGGAAGGTCATCATTCTGGTTGATAGTGGAAGCACCCTTAATTTTATTCATCGCCACATTGCCCAAGAAACTCATTTCTACATCCATGCCATCAATAATTTCCAAATCATGATTGCCAATGGTGGCTCCATGAAATGTGGAGGGCATTGTGAAAATGTGCGTCTCCAAATTGGTGACTACCACATGAAATATCATATGTTTTCTATCAACATGGGAGGTTGTGACATTGTGTTGGGTGCAGACTGGCTAAGGGCTTTGGGTTCCATTCTCATGGATTTTAAGGAATTAACCATGCAATTTGACCAGGAGGGCCACCAATATAAGTTGCAAGGCATCACCTTTGGTTCACCTGAGATCATCAATTCCCATCGCATAGAAAAGCTGCTAAAAAGGGGTCATTCTGGTGTTATTACTCAACTCCATGCCATACAAGCAGCAAAAACACCCTTGGTGCCACAAGACCTCCAAGCCATCCTTTCTAAACATCAAGTGGTATTTTCCACTCCCCAGGGACTCCGTCCTTCACGTGGTGTTCCTGATCATTCCATTCCCCTTGTACTCAAAAGCCTTCCTCCCAATATCCGTCAGCATCGTCACCCCTTTTCCCAAAAAAATAAAATTGAGAAAATGGTCCAGGAGCTCCTTAATGCAGGCGTTATCCGCCCTACTATGTGCCCCTACTCTTCTCCTGTGGTCGTGGTCCCGAAGAAAGAAGGTTCTTGGTGAATGTGTCATGACTTCCATGCCCTCAAAAAAATTACCATTAAAGACAAATTTCCCATTCCTGTCATTGATGACCTCCTAGATGAACTGAGTGGTTCCCAATTATTTACTAAACTTGATCTTCTTTCGGGCTACCACCAGATATGTATGAAAGAGGCATACATTCCCAAGACTTCATTTAGAACTCATGAGAGCGACTATGAGTTTTTGGTCATGCCCTTTGGCTTGTGTAATGCCCCCTCCACCTTTCAAAGCCTCATGAATCATGTCCTCCATCCTTTTCTTTGCCATTTTGTTTTAGTTTTATTTGATGATATCCTCATCTATAGCAAGAGCTAGACTGAACATCTTGCTCAAGTGGATTGAGTTCTCCATCTACTCTTTCAACACCAACTTTTCCTGAAATAGTCTAAATGTGCTTTTGGCGCCTTAGAAGTAGAGTACTTGGGTCATCTAGTTGGAAATGACGACGTTATGGTGGATCCTAAAAATATTGAAGCTATGCAAGACTTCCCTCACCCAAAGACTCTCAAAATATTGCATGCATTTCAGGGCTTAACAAGTTATTATCGCAAGTTTGTTTAAGAATTACGAAAAGATTGCAGCACCTCTCACTGCTCTCCTAAAAATGAACTCTTCCACTTGGAATCTAGTTCCTGCTCAAGCTTTTCAAACCTTGAAGATGTCCATGTGCACCACTTCAATCCTGGCCCTTCATAATTTCACAAAGGCCTTTGTCTTGGAATGTGATGCTTTAGGGAAAGGAATTGGTGTTGTCCTTATGCAAGAGGGTCGTCCTTTGGCCTTTACCAACAAGCACCTATCTGAAAGAAATCTCAGAAAATCTATCTATAAAAAGGAAATGTTGTCTATTCTACATGTCGTTGATTTGTGGCGACCTTATCTATTGGGGAAACACTTCCAAATTAAGACATACCATCAAAGCCTCAAGTATTTTCTGGAACAACGCATTTCCACCCCAAAGAAAAAAAAATGGGTAACTAAGATATTTGACTATGATTATGAGATCATTTACAAGAAAGGCAAAGAAAATGTGGTTGCGGATGCACTTTCCCGCAAATATGAAGATGAAGGATCCATTTTTTCTCTTTCCTTCATTGTACCAGACTGTCTCCAATCCATTCTGCAGGAATGGCTACAAGATCCCAAAAGTTCGCAGTTGATACAAAAAATGAAGTGCAGTGCTCCCAGCTCCCCCAGGGTACTCTTGGCTCCATGATGAGATTTGATACAAAGGTCGTTTGTATTTAAGTAAAAAATCAAATATTAAATCCACGGTACTTTCTAAGATTCATGCTACACCGAGAGCGGGGCACTTTGGGTTCACCAAAACCTATGACAGGGTCAAACATTCTTTTTTCTGGGATGGTATGAAATAGGACATTCATAATTTTTTTGCCAAATTTGATGTGTGTCAATGCAACAAGGGAGAAACAATAAAATCTTCAGGCATACTACAACCACTCCCGATTCCACCTACTATTTGGAAGGACATCTCTATGGATTTTATTACAGGCTTACCCAATTTAGGAAATAAATCAGTCATCATGGTGGTTGTTGATCGCCTTTCCAGGTATGCTCATTTCTGCACACTTCAACACCTGTTTATAGCATCCATGGTGGCTCAAATTTTCATAGATCAGGTCTTCAAGCTTTATGGCATTGTTGACAGGCGAAATTGACCGTCCATCAACTGGGAGAGTGGAACCGGTCCGGGGTTGTCTAATAACCCAAGCCGTTTGGGATGAACCACCCTGATGGGTTTAGCGACTCCGTTAACCGATCTAAGGTCCTAAAACAAAATAAAACTACTCTAAATTAACTAATCTAACTAAAACTAACTATTAAAACAACCTAAAAAAAAACTAATCTAACTAAAAATAACTATTAAAACAAACTAAACTAATCTAACTAAAAAGAAATAAAACAAACTAATAAACTAATCTAACTATTCTATATATGCAATCTACTATATAATACTATACTAACTCTAAGAAATTAAATATCTAACTACTAACAGAAATAAATCTTATTCACAAAATATACAATATTAACAATTTACAGATTTTAAATAAAACCTGAAAAACTCATTTGTATTCTGCCCTAAGACAGAGAGAAATATTTTTTGTTGATTTTATAATTTTATGAAAAGAATTTATTTCCGTTAGTAGTTAGATATTTATTTTCTTAGAGTTAGTATAGTATTAGATAGTAGATTGTATATATAGAATAGTTAGATTAGTTTATTAGTTTGTTTTATTTCTTTTTAGTTAGATTAGTTTAGTTTGTTTTAATAGTTATTTTTAGTTAGATTAGTTTTTTCTTAATTTGTTTTAATAGTTAGTTTTAGTTAGATTAGTTAATTTAGAGTAGTTTTCTTTTGTTTTAGGACCTTAGATCGGCTAACGGAGCCGCTAAACCCGTCATGGTGGTTCATCCCAAATGGCTTGGGTTATTTGACAACACCTGATCGGTTCCACTCTCCCAGTTGACGGACGGTCAATTTCGCCCGTCAACAAATGGCGCTAGAAGGAGGGCCTGAAATTAATTAATGGCACGAGGCGATTGCAAGACTCCTCCACCACCTAGTCCCTCACCTATAGTGACTAGAATCCATTCGAATGATAATATTCCCCTTCAAACAGAAATCACTTCAACCGACGATCCACGGATCACAGTTGAGCCAACAACCCCTAATCCTACAGGTGGTGACATCCAAGAGATTGTTCGTCAATCTCTTATAAGAACTCATAGTGCATTGGCCCATTTGAGCCAACCTAACCATCCATTAGACCAACCTTTGGACTTCTCTGATATCAGAGAACAATTAGAAGGCACTAATCTCACTGTGAATCCTACAGATCCAATCTTAAATCCTACTGCAGGAGGATCTGGGATACCTCCTTCACCACCTCCATCATCTCCTTCCTCTTCTGGAGGATATTCCTTTGACGAAGGAAATTCCCCTTCTCAGCCTTCCACACCCACTACCCCAATGGAAAATTAGAACAACCCTGCTAGACCTTGGCTTGATCAGGATGTCGTAGTTGTACCTGGAGCTCAACATCCTTTACCTAAACACCCGGAGAAATGGCTTCCCAAGTTTGACCCTGACTCAAAACAGATCGCTGAAGATCACATTAAAATTTTTATGTTAGCCATAAGACTCCGCAATGTCGAACACGATGACGTTGTTTGTAGGTTGTTCCCCTATTCTTTCGAGGGTAATGCATCCACATGGTACTTTGCCCAGCAACCCCATACCATCATGTCTTGGGAAAAGTTTGAGTCATGCTTTTTGGAAAAGTTCGGAGATGGTAAGCCTCCGGAAGTCCTAGTCATGGACCTTTCTAGCTTAAAAATGAACCCAAAATAAAAATTTAAAGACTTTAATCAAATATTATTAACACTTAAAAATCGAATCCCTACAGATTCCATACCTGCCAAGAGTCTTATAATAGCATACTACACTAAATCTTTGCATCAAAGTATAGCTATTTGGGTTAAACAATCTAAGAAAGCCACATTGTTAGAAGCCTTCGAGGAGGCTAGCCAGATTGAAAAACACATACTTAGTCTTAAAGACTCTAATAGCAATGAAATAGAGACTAGTTCTTTTTCCAAAAAGAAGATTGAAATCCTCCCCAGACCCACTCAAAGTAAAACACAACCTGAAAGATCTGATTTAGAAAACTTAACTAAAGTTGTTCAAAAACTATCAAATCAAGTTATAGACTTAAAAAGGATGACTAAATAAGCTTCCTCGAGCAAAGGGCCTTACAAACCCCCGTTTCGGAAGCCTTTTCCTACCAATCGACCTAATCCAAACGATTCTAGAAGCCCAAGATGACTTAATGCCTCTTGAGATTCCTGAGGAGGTAGTTGAACAAGAGACAGTTCAAGAGGAGGAGTCTTCTCCAAACATTTTTGGACACTTCTCGGATAGCATCTTTCAAGCTAACTTCGAGACAGTACATCCCTATAATACCAGGAGTAAGGAAGCCAACAAACCTTCTTCCAAAAACACTACAACTTCGCCTCCAAAGCAATCTAAATCAGCTGATATTAAACAGAGTAATGTGAACCCCAACTTAGATTATGATGTAGTTGAAGATCTTAAAAAGTTGAGAGCTACCATTTCTGTTTATGAGTTATTGAAGTTTCCATTTCTACTATAAAAAATGTTACAAAATATCTCAGAGAATGGAAAAAATGGTAATTCAAGTGGTAACAAGGTTGTGCAGAACAAAGTTCCCCAGAAGACTTCCATTAAAAACAATCCTGATCCTCAAGATAAAGGAATCCTTCCTGTAAGTAATGTAAATAATGTAAATAATGTAGATAAAGTAGCTTTAGAAACTGCGAGTAAAAAGCCTCAAGCTACCACTCTTAGTACCCACAAAAATGTACCTCCATTTTTGTTAACTTTCAAAATCTTTAATAGAAACATGCATAATTGTATGGTAGACTCAGGAGCATCATCCAATGTGATGCCATGGTCTGTATGCCAGAAGATTAACATTGAAGTAGAACCCTCCACCTTAAAAATCATACAACTTGATTGGACCAATGTTAAAGTTATAGGCAAACTAAAGAATGTGCTTATTATATTATTGTGTAACCCCAAGGTTCATCAAGTTATTTATATAATTATTGTGGATATTCCAGAAGTGTATGGTCTGTTTTTGAGCAGGGACTGGTCGGAGAAGCTACATTGTTATTTCGTGACAGATTGGTCCCATCTATGGCTTCCAAACAACGGTAAGCCTAACAAGATCAAGGTAAATCGTGAACGCTACCTTAAGTTCACGGTCACAGATTTGAACGACCCCAAAAAACCATTTACACCTTATACTGATTCACCCGAAGTACAAGGGATGAACACATTTTTCGGCAACTTCATGGCCGAAGCTTCAGCTATCACCATCCCAGAACAACAGTGCGAGATTGTAGCATATGTGCAGCCAATAGATTCTATGCAACGATCCCATGTGCCTGATAGAAATCAAATTTGGTCTCTTTATTTTGACGGGTCAAAGTCCAAAGAAGGAGTTGGTGCGGGCTGCGTCATTATCGATCCGGCAGGTAACAAAACATTAATCACAAGCAAGTTGGAATTTAAATGTACTAATAATACTGCAGAATATGAGGCTTTACTGCAAGGTCTCATAAAAGCTTCAGATATGAACATTCAAAATTTAACCGTCTTTGGCGACTCTGAAATAGTGGTTAGACAGGTAAGAGATTCTATCCACTGTCTATCTCCGCATCTCAAAAGCTACCAATCTGAGGTATGGAATTTAATGAATAAATTTTCTTATTTCAATATAAATTCTATTCCTAGATTGAATAACTCTGAAGAAGATTTGTTAGCTAATGTAGCTTCTAAACTCCTTCCTGCAGAAGGCTTGCTCCCAGATGCATTCTCCGTTGAGTTGTTGTTTAGACCATCAGTACCTGACAACATCACGAACTGGAGAGTCTTTGATGATGATCAACAGATTATTAACTTTCTGCACATGGAAGAAACTTTTCAAGGCATGATGATAGAAGAACACACGCACGACGACAATTTGTGTGATTTCACGGTAATACCAAATCCGAGAACTCCTAAATATTCATCGGATATGGTAAACTCAATCCCTAAATCTGTAGTCAGATTAGAGAAGTTTTATGATTTTCAAGATAAATTTAAAAAGACGGTCAACTGTAAAACCAATAGTTCCTCGTTATCTTATGAAAAGGTAAACTTAGGAACTAAGGAAAATCCGCAGTGCATTAATCTAGGGGTAGGATGTTCTCAACAAGAAAAAGTTGCATTTATTAAATTGTTCAAAGAATTTAAAGATGTCTTTGCATAGACATATGATGACCTTAAAACGTTCAACCCTAACATCATACAACATGTCATTCCTATGAAGCCCCAAACCTTACCCTTTCAACAAAACCTAAGGAAAATGCACCCCAAGCTCGAACCGATCGTTCAAAAAGAATTGAATAAACTCCTAAATGCTAAGATAATTTTTCCTGTTAGACACACTCAATGGGTTTCTAACCTTGTCCCAGTCCGAAAGAAAAGTGGGGAAATCCAACTATGTGTCGATTTCTGAAACCTTAATAGAGCGTCTGATAAAGACAACTATCCTGTCCCACCCATGGAACAGATCCTTCAACTGGTATCTGGTTCTGAGAGGCTATCCTTACTGGATGGTTTCTCGGGAAGTCTCCACCAGACCAACTTAAAACTACCTTCCGCACCCTATGGGGCACTTATGCTTATCGAAAAATGCCCTTTGGATTGATTAATGTCGGTGCCACTTTCCAGAGAGAAATGGACATTGCTTTTCGAGGCTTAATCAATCAGTCCATCGTAGTTTACTTAGATGATGTGACTATATTTTCTAAAAACAAAAACGATTATCTAGCCCACTTACGAGTTGTTCTACAACGATGTCGCAAATACGACATCTCCTTGAATCCAAAAAAATCCATCTTTGCAATAGAACAGGGTAAAATTCTAGGATTTATTGTGTCTAGCGAAGGGATGATTATTGACCCCGAAAGGACTCAAGTCATCACAAAACTTCCCCCTCCTACATCCAAAAAATCTATGCAGTCTTTCTTAGGCCAGATTAACTTTGTGAGAAGATTTGTCCCCAGCTTCTCTGAAATGGTTAGACCCTTGCAGAACTTAATAAAGAAAGACACCCCATATCACTGGGGACCCCTAGAAAATCAAGCTTTTAATGCAATAAAGAAGGCCATAATAGACGCTCCGTCTCTCATGAGCCCCGATTTTTCTCAAGACTTTACACTCTACACTTTTGCTTCTGATCGTTCCTATGTCGTAAATAATGAATGAAGTACCCATTGTCTTTATGAGATCTGCTTTCAAAGGCACTGAACTTAATTACCCAGTAGTAGATCGGCAAGCTTATGTTGTTTTCAAAGCAGTCAAGCATTTTCGATCCTATCTTTTGAAGTCTAAGATGAAAGTCATTGTCCCCTACCCAGCCGTGAGGAACTTGTTAGTGCAGAAGGAACTAGGTGAAAAGAGGGCTAACTGGGTCACCTCCTTGCAGGAGTATGACTTGGAAATTACCCGAGCTCAGATAGTGAGAGGCCAAGGGTTATGCAAGTTAGCTGTTGATTCAGCACCAGGACAACAAGAAGAAAGTGATTCGTCAAACCTAGGACAACACGATCAAAATCAGATCTGTTGTGTACAAAACATTGTCAGTCCTTGGTGTGACGATATAAGATTCTGTATTGAACATGGGTCAGCCCCCCGTCATCTGGATTCCACTAAAAGAAGAGTGTTGAGACTAAATTATGCCTCCTTTCATCTGGTTAATGGTATCATGTTTCGTCAAAGTTTTGACGGCGTACTGATGCGTTGTCTTGAAAAAGATGAAGCAGAAAAAGTCTTGCTAGAGTTGCATGCCGGAGAAGCTGGTGGCCATTTTGGTGGTGACACCACTGCCCATAAGGTTTTAAGAGCCAGTTATTACTGGCCCACGCTTTTTAGAGATGTCCATGCCTTGTGTCGTAAATGTACCATTTGTCAGAAAGCATCAGGGCGGTTACAAAAACCAGCCTTTCCTTTGCAGCCCGTTTCTGTAGATTCTCCTTTTCAGCAGTTGGGCCTTGATATCATAGGCCCAATCAACCCTCTATCCTCATGAAAACACAAGTTTATTGTGACAGCCACAAATTAATTTACCCAATGGTCTGAAGCTGCTGTGTTAAGAATCGCCAACACCAGTCAGGTCACTGTCTTTTTAAACTCGAATATTATTACTCGTTTCAGTGTCCCTGACTGTTTAGTATTCGATAATGCTTCTTACTTCTCATCTCTTGAGATGAGCGAGTTTTATTTGGAAAAAGGAATTAAATTAAAGTATTCTTCTAGCTATTACCCCCAGGGCAACGAATTGGCAGAATCGAAAAACAAGAACTTGATTAAAATCATCAAGAGAACGGTGGTTGAAAATCACAAAAATTGGCACAATTCACTATTGAACGCGTTGTGGGATGATAGGGTAACGCCAAAAGCTATTGTAGGTAACTCCCCCTTTTTTCTCGTTTATGGTAGAGAAGCAATTCTGCCACCTCACATCCTTATTTCTTTACTACAGTTGTCGCAAAAAATCCAAGAAGAAGATTGTCCCCCTTTAGAAAACCAAATCAACGCTTTGATGAAGCTAGAAGAAGTAAGAGCCCAAGCTAAAGGTAAGTTAGATCAGCATCAATAATTGGTTAAAAGCTGATTCGATTCTAATTCTTCTTCTGATAGGAATTTTGAAGTAGGTGACCTCGTCCTGAAATGGGACAAACCGCATGAGGGAAAGCGAGAGCACACTAAATTTCAAAACTTATGGCTTGGACCATTTTTAATTGCTGAAAAGTTGGGTCCCAGTTCTTTTCGATTGCAGAATCTTGAGGGTCATCTTGACACCTATCCGGTGAATGGCCAATCCCTGAAACAATACTTTGCTTGATGATAACAACTCTTGTATTTTATGTACATATTTTTCTTTCGTTTTCTTTTTCGTTTTCTTTTTTGTTTATGATTTTTCTTTTGAATTATTCAGCTTGTGTTTTTTGAAATACACATACCTGTACACTGAGATATTCAGACAAAGACAATAGAAAATTCCTTCGCTAAAATAACTACTGAGAAAATTGTATAAACATTGATGGTATATTTCTGAAATTTATATCCGTGTTGGAAAAAGTCTGTTGTTTGAAAGAAGTTGACTGATTTCGATCTCTAAGTAAAGCTTGTCATGATCATCTATTATCTTTTTACGCTGTCCCTATTCCTTAAAGGAATGACTCGGAAGATGTCTCCCTGTCTTAGGAAGTTGTTTTTGTAAATAAAACATCTCTGGATCTAAATAAAGGACAGTTCTAAAAAATTCTGATGAGGTCTGAAAAAATATGTTAAAATATCATGATTTTCAGGGTCACCCCGCTCAACTGTATATCTATTGAAAAAACAAAACAAAATAAATTATTAATAAGAGAGGTGGGAAGTGCTTGTAAACCCGCTGTGATGCTGAACAGGTCTGTTGGCAGTGGGTAACTGCATGCATGATGCCAAGACAACTTCGTCAGGGTACTGAACAGGCCCGCTGGCAGCGAAGCAATGTCGGGTATATGAAAATTTGCAAATAATAAACCTCTTTAATGTCCTTTATTCTGATCTAGAAGTTCTTGGCAGGATACATATGTCAGAGTGGGTTAAATGACAACCCTGTTGAGGCTATGGACGCCTGCTGGTAGTAGTGGCTCTATCAACAATATTGAAGATTTTATCTTTAGTATCATGACTCGCTGGTCTTAGGACTGTTATCTGTTTTCATCTTTTAAAACACTGCTGGAATAGTTGGTTAATGATGATGTTTATACGATTTTCTGGTTGTTATTTTTGAGTTGGAATTATCTTTGTTGTCCTAATCTGAACTGGTTCTTTTTGGCAGAGATAACTGCTTCTACCAGTGTGTCGCCATTGTTGGCAGCCAATTCAAATTTTTTTTGCTGTCTTATAAGCTGCCTACACCATGTTTTGCAAGCCTTAATTTTTCGTCGCAATTCTAAAATAAACGACATTTTTTTTGCGATATTTGCACACTTGCCTTCGTTTTTGTTTTCACGACTGTAAGTGTGAAAACTTGGTATTTCGAAGTCGCATTAAAATCATTATTGAATTGTCGTTATCCTTCTTGTCGATATGCCCTTTGCGTTTACATTTTATTTATCACTATGCAGTTGGAAAAACTTTTTGATCTATACTCATTGGACATCCTTTGATTGATTATGTAATTTCATTTTATGAGTAATTGAGGTTGTGATGCATTGGTAATTTGATTTATATGTTCTTTGATTTGATCTACTTGACCACTGGTTTCATAAAAATACATAAGCGTTATGGTTAAACCCTATATGACACCTTGTTCATGTAATCAAGTGCATTGGCACATTGGTTAAATTCTTATTATTAAAATGCATTGTCACATAGTCAAAACATTGGTATTGGTTTTGATTTGTATGGTTTTAAAACTATGGCACAACGTTTCATAGCGCGCATGGTTTATCCACTTACCAAAGGTTTCAATGGATTGATTGAAATGGCATAGTTATAACACATGTACGTTGTGATCTATATAGTTCAAAGCGCCAGCGGTTGTACCTTGGCAATAACTATTATGCACCACCAGTAAATAGCTCCACCACCTTCGCACGATGTCATTAACGCCTATCCCTTATCCCTGTTTCACCTTTGTTAGCTCAGGTAACTCTTCGTGCACTCTGGTCCTGTGTATGCTATGATTCAAACCCTGGACTTACCGTGTGCTCTTCTCCATGGCACCAGTGGTGCGAATTGAGCCGAACGGTAGCCAAGCCTTGTTGCTGTTAGACAATGCACGGAAAGACTTAAAGGATAGCGGTTGGCTCACCTTTGTACAACGATTCGAGGGTTTTAATCTATTTGTTGCACAACATTTCACCCTGACTTTTGATGGGTGTAGGGCCAAGGTGGGTGACATTCAGTTGAAAATCAATGAAGAGTTCGTTAGCTCTACCACAGGGTTACCGTCCACGGGCCAACGTTGGTTTAAAAATTCTAAAGTGGAGGAGGTGCCATGGCCACTACTGTTCGTCTCACGAAAGGTCACATCCTGTGACAGAGGTATGCCTATATTCATGATTAAACCATGATGGAATGATATTTTGATGGTGGTCAAACAATTCGTGACCTGTGAGGGTCGATATGGACTCATTTTTCTTTATCACCTTCGACTGTTAATGAATTTTATGGGGTATCCATTAAATATGCCTTTCTACTTCTAGCATAGCCTTTATAAAATGTCAAAAATGTTTAAAAGGGAGAAGGTCGATAGTAGCATGTTCCACCATGGCCAAATCAGACTCATCGTTGTTCATCACTTAAGTCTCCACGATGATAGTTGGTGAGATTTTATCTCTCGAAATGGTTTTGATGATACAGACCCTGTTTAGATTGACAAGCCTGTGATTAATGAATCTAAGGTAGGGCAACCAGTGCCCTTCCATGTCCTACTGCCTTCTCCTAAACCCTCGATTGACCCTAATATTGACTTACCTGACATCTTAACAGACAAGGTCGGGGCTATAAAAAATCCTGTGAGCAAAAAGGTTAGGGGTAACCCTATTGTTGATGGAAAAGGTAAAAAGAATGCTCGCCTTATATTGAGAATGGCCAGGAATAAACCTAAACCTAGTGTTGAGTCGAAGCCCATATTCCTTAGTGAAGACTCAAACTCTAACATAGAACGCTTCCTAGCTAGTGAGTACCCTTACTCACAGGGTCTGTGCTCTGAGCCACCTTATGACTTCATTTCCAATCTACCCCCTTGCCTAAGGAACGATCCCAGTTACCCATGGATCAAGATACCTAACGAAACCCTTGGCAATTTAACCAAACCATCACCTTCTTTTTCGAAGCCCGGACAGTCGTCATGTGACCAATGTGATGTGTGGTTGGAACGATAATATATAGATGTTCCCTTCCTTCAATCGAAAATCAAAGCGTTGGAAAACCAAGTTACAGTGTTGACTAGTGAAAGGGACAAGCTTCGAGCAAACGATAAGAAGTAGAGAACCACTGGTTCCATCATATTTAGGAATGTTGAATCGGCTACAGCCGTTGTCAACTCCAAAATGTCATGATCAAGCTGTCTGCTCGTCACCTAGGTATGAATTTTGATATCATTTTAGTTTTGCGAATTCCTCGGATTAATATAATGATTTGAATTTGGTTTTCAAATAGCTCTGTCTATCATTTGAAATGGCTCTGTCATAATGTTGTTCATCCTATACATTATTTTCTCTTTGCTAAAATTAAATGAAGTTTTGATTTGGATACACGATTTGCTCATTCCCAGTTTAGCAATTGACAAGTTTTCGTTGGATTTGATTCGATTGTTTGTTGATATGAGTTAACGAAATCGATGGTTTGCTTTCGATTCGATTTGTTGTATCTAATATGAACAGGAGGTTTTCATGCTAAATTAAGAGCACGATCATGTTTTGGTTTGGTATGATTTCGTTATGGTTAGTTTGTATGTTGTGATTTTGGAACGACTTCATGAGTTTGAACTGACGTGATGAAATCTTCTAAATTAGGAATACAACTCTGATTGACTCTGATTTGGAAAGAATGACTCTTTTTCGTATGAAAACGATATTCTTATTTAAGCCTGTACAAAATATATCTACACTCGAATCATGGAGCGGTTTTGATTTACAATGACTATGTTAAGCTCCAACTATTCGATTTTCTCTCGTCTTGATTGGATTGTTGTGTATCTTCAGTTAGTATGATCGATTTTATGAGTTGTATTCGTATCAAAAATAGACTTGATTGCAGCTCTGTTAATTTTAATTTTCAAACGAGTTTGTTGACTCAGATCGACTTATGTTATTTCTATCAAATTCGTATGAGGAAATTTGGGTAATAGTCGTTTCAAAATGAATTCAAGAAATGATATCGTGAATGATTTTGTCTGCCCCAATTTGCAATAAAAAACGATCGAACAACTCTTACGAACCCTGTTATAAATTTATTGATCTCGTTATGATTTCGTTTGTGACAATTTATGCACCAGTTTTGATTTGATTCACTCATGGCATAGATCGTTTGTTATGTTAATACAATTATGTCAATTTGAAAATGATCTTGTTTTTTTTATATGGATTCGATCATGTTTCTTATTGATGAGGAAGCATAACGATGGCCTAGGATTGGTTTAACTGTATCGATTTCAATTGGTTATGAATCGATTTTGCTACTGTCGGTTATCCAACATTATTTCGTTTACCCGATTTTGTGACAACAAATGCAACATAGTACACGCATATTTGTAGTCATTTGATTGATCTCAGTCTTGTTTGAATTCAAATTAGTATAACAATTTCAATTTGAATGATTCGTTTGTCTTTCAAATAGATATTAGATACTTGTAAATAGTTTGAATATATTTTCAAAGATTTGAATTGATTTTAATGTTGATTTTGTGTCTGATTTAGACCAGCTACAGAATTGCAAGATTCTGTAGCTAGTCTATAGAATTAGATTTTTTATCATTTTATCAATAAAATACCCTTCTAAGTTGTCCATTTTTAACCCTTTTTCAGGTACATCTGAATTGCATTAGAGATGCTGGACAGTCAAGGAGATATTTGTGTGATTTAGTTTTTATTTTAGGTTCCTAGTTTAGTCAAATTTGGGATATCTTCCCAGATTTTATGTAAATAGTTTTGATAACTTCCACATGGATGTTTTACCCTGTGGAAGGTCTTTAAATACTTATTATTTTGTGTAATAAGGGGCATCCTCACTTGTGGGAGAACCAGGCTATGGATTTCTAATACAAACTGAGACGAGAGTTCATGTTTTGCTACGGCTTTCGCTTTTCAATATATCAATCTTTTGTTTCAAGTTTATGCATGTCGTTTGCAGTTGATTATAGACTACTTTAGCTATCGTAATCCATTGCAGAATGATATGATTTAATTAATGTGTTATTCATATCTGATTTCTTTCAATACTTAAAAAATACAGCAATTACTTTATTCAGTTAATGAATGACAGATTTCTCTTCTTCATCAATTGAATTATTTTGTATAAGTCTTTGCATACAGGTTTATCTAACTGTGCAGATTTATAAATCATAAGATTGTTGTAACTTTTATGTCTTGTTTGTCCTGTAATCATATTTGAAGAGCACTGCCACTCTCTGTTTACAAAAAGCGCCTGGATAATTCG
The DNA here is from genome assembly GCA_000966675.3 of Picea glauca. Classification (NCBI taxonomy): domain Eukaryota; kingdom Viridiplantae; phylum Streptophyta; class Pinopsida; order Pinales; family Pinaceae; genus Picea; species Picea glauca. The sequence continues at coordinate 505,644 of JZKD02S1822185.1, forward strand.
GTGCGGGTTTCCTCCCTCCGATCAGCTAAGACAATCATCATACACAAGACAAACCTGGAGCATTTCTCTAGGTCAGTTTGTTATTTATTTGTTTGGTCAATTTGTTAGTATAATAATAGTAGTTTAGTTAGATATATGTTTAGTTAGATTTGTAGTTAGAATTAGTATATTAGTTGTTTAGTTTAGTTAGTTCTGTTTTATTTCTATTCATAAAATTATAAAATCAACAAAAAATATTTCTCTCTGTCTTAGGGAAGAATACAAATGAGTTTTTTCAGGTTTTATTTAAAATCTGTAAATTGTTAATATTGTATATTTTGTGAATAAGATTTATTTCCGTTAGTAGTTAGATATTCAATTTCTTAGAGTAAGCGTAGTATTAGATAGTAGATTGTATATATAGAATAGTTAGATTAGTTTATTAGTTTGTTTTATTTCTTTTTAGTTAGATTAGTTTAGTTTGTTTTAATAGTTATTTTTAGTTAGATT